>JAWPHD010017942.1:0-42201 GCA_037043455.1 Cyrtodaria siliqua
TTTCATTGACATTAACAATCTGTTAAAGTTTGGCAAAGATCAGATGAAAAATGAAGGCCCTATCGTCTTAACGAGGCAAAATATAGCATTTTTAACTAAATCAAGGGCTATAACTTCACTGTTACTAGTCTAATTTGGCTGGTTTTCGACCTTGTCTGCGCTTTCATTGACATTAACAATCTGGTAAAGGTTGGTAAAGATCAGATGAAAAATGAAGGCCCTATCATCTTAACGAGGCAAAATATAGCATTTTTAACTAAATCAAGGGCCATAACTCCGCTGTTACTGGTCCGATGTGGCTGGTTTTCAAACTTATCCAAGGTTTCATTGGCATTAACAATCTGGTAAAGTTTGGCAAAGATCAGATGAAAAATGAAGGCCCTATCGTCTTAACTATGGCAAAATATTGCACTTTTAACTAAATCAAGGGCCATAACTCCGCTGTTACTGGTCCGATGTGGCTGGTTTTCGACCTTGTCCGAGGTTTCATTGACATTAACAATCTGTTAAAGTTTGGGCAAAGATCAGATGAAAAATGAAGACCCTATCATCTTAACGAGGCAAAATATAGCATTTTTAACTAAATCAAGGGCCATAACTCCGCTGTTACTGGTCCGATCTGGCTGGTTTTCAAACTTGCCCGAGGTTTCATTGACATTAACAATCTGTTAAAGTTTGGCAAAGATCAAATGAAAAATTAAGACCCTATCGTTTTAAGGAGGCAAAATCTAGCATTTTTAACTAAATCAAGGGCCATAATTTCGCTGTTACTGGTCCGATGTGGCTGGTTTTCTAACTTGTCCGAGGTTTCATTGACATTAACAATCTGTTAAAGTTCGGCAAAGATCAGATGAATATGAAGACCCTATCGTCTTAACGAGGCAAAATATAGCATTTTTAACTAAATCAAGGGCTATAACTTCCCTGTTACTAGTCCAATTTGGCTGGTTTTTGACCTTGTCTGAGCTTTCATTGACATTAACAATCTGGTAAAGTTTGGTAAAGATCAGATGAAAAATGAAGGCCCTATCATCTTAACAAGGCAAAATATAGCATTTTTAACTAAATCGAGGGCCGTAACTCCGCTGTTACTGGTCCGATGTGGCTGGTTTTCGACCTTGTCCGAGGTTTCATTGACATTAACAATCTAAGTTTGGGCAAAGATCAGATGAAAAATGAAGACCCTATCGTCTTAACGAGGCAAAATATAGCATTTTTAACTAAATCAAGGGCCATAACTCCGCTGTTACTGGTCCGATCTAGCTGGTTTTCAAACCAGTCCGCGGTTTCATTGACATTAACAATCTGTTAAAGTTTGGCAAAGATCAGATGAAAAATGAAGGCCCTATCGTCTTAACGAGGCAAAATATAGCATTTTTAACTAAATCAAGGGCTATAACTCCACTGTTACTAGTCCAATTTGGCTGGTTTTCGAACTTGTCTGAGCTTTCATTATCATTAACAATCTGGTAAAGTTTGGTAAAGATCAGATGAAAAATGAAGGCCCTATCGTCTTAACGAGGCAAAATATAGCTTTTTTAACTAAATCAAGGGCCATAACTCCGCTGTTACTGGTCCGATGTGGCTGGTTTTCGAACTTGTCTGCGGTTTCATTGACATTAACAATCTGTTTAAGTTTGGCAAAGATCAGATGAAAAATGAAGGGCCTATCGTCTTAACGAGGCAAAATATAGCATTTTTTACTAAATCAAGGGCTATAACTCCGCTGTTACTAGTCCGATTTGGCTGGTAATTTGGAACTTGTCCAAGCTTTCATTGACATTAACAATCTGGTAAAGTTAGGCAAAGGTCACATGAAAAATGAAGGCCCTATCGTCTTAACGAGGCAAAATATAGCACTTTTAACTAAATCAAGGGACATAACTCTGCTGTAACAGGTCCGATGTGGGTGGTTTTCGAACTTGTCCGAGGTTTCATTGACATTAACAATATGTTAAAGTTTGGCAAAGATTAGATGAAAAATGAAGGGCCTATCATCTTAAGGCAAAATATAGCATTTTTAACTAAATCAAGGGCTATAACTCCGCTGTTACTAGTCTGATTTGGCTGGTTTTCGAACTTGTCCGAGCTTTCATTGACATTAACAATCTGGTAAAGTTTGGCAAAGATCAGATAAAAAATGAAGGCCCTATTGTCTTAACGAGGCAAAATATAGCATTTTTAACTAAATCAAGGGCCATAACTCCGCTGTTACTGGTCCGATGTGGCTTGTTTTCGAACTTGTCCAAGGTTTCATTGACATTAACAATCTGTTAAAGTTTGGCAAAGATCAGATGAAAAATGAAGGGCCTATCGTCTTAACGAGGCAAAATATAGTATTTTTAACTAAATCAAGGGCTATAACTCCGCTGTTACTAGTCCGACTTGGCTGGTAATTTGGAACTTGTCCGAGCTTTCATTGACCTTAACAATCTGTTAAAGTTTGGTAAAGATCAGATGAAAAATGAAGGCCCTATCGTCTTAACGAGGCAAAATTTAGCATTTTTAACTAAATCAAGGGCCATAACTCCGCCGATACTGTTCAGATCTAGCTGATTTTCGAACTTGTCCGAGCTTTCATTGATAGTAACAACCTGTTAAAGTTTGGTTAAGATTGGATAAAAATTGAAGGCCTTATCGTCTTAACGAGAAAAAGTTAACGGACGACGGACAACTCGTCAAGCTAAAAATGAATGAGACAATATGGAAGCAGGCAATATTTCTAACATACTGTCTGCGTCTGCAAAGATGATGAATGGACTCTTCCCACCAAGTTCCAGGGACACTCTCTTAAGATTGGATTTCCCCGCTGCTTGCATAACAAGATGTCCGACCTGTGATAATAATATAAAGCAAATTACTTTTTTTTGTGTGTCTCTATTCTGATAGGTAGACGATTAAGGAAAAGTAAGTCCATATATGCTTGTGAAATTATTTGAAATTTACAAGAAAATATTAAAATTTTATCAGTATGATTCCAATCTGATTTTTTTTTAAAGACCAGTCTTCACCAATTCTATATACAGTGGAACGACTTTAGTAGACTGACTCAAATTACCTTGTGAATCATATTTTCGGAAGTTGATTTATTAATGAAACAGGAAGACTAAAGTAAGATTGAGTTACAAATGTTTTATTGTACAGAAATGCATAAACCATAGCTCTAAACTAGAAGGGTGTTCCATGGGACACTTGTGTCGCCTGCCGTGTGCTTATTTCACCAAGTACAATCTATAAAGTTTGAAGACACGGGGTTCATGAATTATGGAGAAGTTTTGATTTTTTTCAAGTGATAAAGTTTAAGAAAAGAGGCATAAATCTGCATTGGAAAATTGACAAGGAATAACTATAAAGTTTCATGACCAGAGGTCAATATTTTGCCAAGTTATGAGCTAGGTTAGGTTTCAGGTTCAAGTTTTATGGAAAGTGGGCATAACTCTGCCAAAATGAAAGTCAGAGTTATTGGACATGTGTAATGACCTTCCTTCAGTTAAGATGAATAAGTGTGTGTAGTTTCATGAACATAGGTCAAATACTTTTCAAGTTATGGCCAGTTATGAGCTTGGTTAGGTTGCAGGTTAAAGTTTTATGAAAAGGGGCACAACTCTGCTGAAATGAAAGTCAGAGTTATTGGTCATTGGTAAAACATTCTGTGTGGTAAGATGAATAAGTGTGTGAAGTTTCATGAATATAGGTCAAATACTTCTTAAGTTATGGCCAGTGGTGAGCTTGGTTAGGTTGCAGGTTAAAGTTTTATGAAAGGGGGCATAACTCTGTCAAAATGAGTCAGAGTTATTGGTCATGGGTAACAATATTCTCTGTGTGAAGTTTCATGAACATAGGTCAAATACTTCTTAAGTTATGGCTTGTTATGAGCCTGGTTAGGTTGCAGGTTAAAGTTTCGTGAAAGAGGGCATAACGCTATCAAAATGAAAATCAGAGTTATTGGATATTTGTAACAGCATTCCAAAGGTTAAGATGAGATGTGTGTGAAGTTTCATGAACATATGTCAAATACTTTTCAAGTTATGGCCAATGTTAGGTTGCAGGTTAAAGTGTGACGGACGGATGGATAATGGACGACAACGGACGACGGACAAAGTGATTCCTAAGTGTCTGCCATGCTAAGCAGGCGACACAAAAAATTTGGTCGGAAGGCGTTTTCTTTTTCTTTTTTTTCTTTTTTTGTTGATCGAGATATTGTGAGATTCTATTTATCACATAAAACCCATCCAAACTGATAATACAACGTTTCTCTGTGATATTGTTAATTAAACTTTATATAAGACAGACCCAGTTAAATTACATGTTCCTGTTACAAATAATAGGACACTTTAAACCAGAAGACTATTGTTTAACATGAATTTTACTAATAAGTTTGGTAGATTATTAGCGTATTATTGTTTACATGAAAGATAAACGTTATAATCTGAACGTATCATCGGACATTCAAGTCAAATCATACGACTTAACTGTTGACACTTTTGCTGTGTAATTTGATAATAATTTAGTTATACCACCAGTGCCCAGTGAACTACTGAAAAAAAATACAATCATGTTATGTTTAACTCCCATGCTGTAAGCTATGTGTTAAATCATCGTTAGAACCCCCACCACCACCACCCACCCACCCATGTCAATTTGCTGACCCCTTAAAAAGAGAGTCAGTTGGGCAACCGGAAAACGTTTATTTTTATTTTTGGCCTAATGCAAAATACATGTGCTTTACTTGGGACTGGTGCATTACCTGGCATTATACAATGTGTTATCATACACAAAATGCTACACCAGTCCTGTTTACTCGTCTGTATATTGGTTAAAGCGAGCATAATAGTTGATTAATAAATGTATTGCATATATAGACTTAAAATCAACAATAAATCTAAAATGGGATGATGTTTCATGGAATATTTGTTTCATCACAGACCTCAGTAGATCCTGTAAAGGCCACTTTGTTAATGTCCATATGTTCGGCGATAGCAGCACCAGCTGTGGGTCCATATCCTGGTACAACGTTAACTACACCTGGCGGAAATCCAGCCTGCAATAAAACTCATCATCAAATATGTATAAAGAATAAAACTTCCTCATTTTGCAAGCAACGTTTGCAACATTAATGCCTGCAACATCGCCTAATATTCATCCAACTTTTGAGCACAAGAATCAGACTCAAAATCTAATTTTTTTGCAAACTCTATCAACGCAAAAGTATGGGTAAGAAATGTGATTTTCAGACATTTTCTGTTAAATTACCTTTAAAATTACTTGTTTCTGTAACTAAATATAGTAATTTGCTTGTAAAATTGTGTGTTTTTTCGGAATTAAAAAAATTGAGATTTTGAGTCGAGTTCGATTCTTGTGCTCAAAAGTTTGATGAATATTAGGCCTGGATTATTATGCATTGCATTCCGAGTGCACTATAAGGATCAGTTTTCTCATGCATTGTTTTATTTCTATCTCAACACACGTACATTATTTTTATAATTCTGAACTCCTTTATCAGAGAGCAGACATAGAGGACAGAGGGGTCTGTTACTTAATTTAAACAATATTTTAGTCAACTACTGAATCAGACTAGACATCAAATCATGCCTATGTAAGACCTCTCCCAGTCTGTTTCTTACTTCCTTTATCCGAGAGCAGAGGTAGAGGTTTGATAGAGGCTTCTGTTACTTACCGCCTTTATCAGAGAGCATATGTAGAGGTTTGATAGAGGCTTCTGTTACTTACCTCCTTTATCAGAGAGCAGAGGTTTGATAGAGGCTTCTGTTACTTACCTCCTTTATCAGAGAACAGAGGTAGAGGTTTGATAGAGGCTTCTGTTACTTACCGCCTTTATCAGAGAGTATATGTAGAGGTTTGATAGAGGCTTCTGTTACTTACCTCCTTTATCAGAGAGTATTATGTAGAGGTTTGATAGAGGCTTCTGTTACTTACCTCCTTTATCAGAGAGCAGAGGTAGAGGTTTGATAGAGGTGTAGCACACCCATTGCAATACAGGAAGTGTCGACCTGGGGTAGTCGCATAATGGCGTCAATAAATAATTCTCATTTCTTTTTGTAAAAAAAGGCTTTTTCACTAATTTAAAGTGCTATATTTGGTTTATATCACATTGTTGATCTATTTGTTACATTTTTCAAGCATTGCCATGTTAAAATTGTGAGTTTTGAATTTATTTTGCTTATATGGAAATGAGTGTATGAATACAATATTATGGCATCTCAGTGTTTTTAAAGGGACCATTCATTCATGAGACAAGTTCTTTCTTAGAAGTGCATGACCCCCATTTTTCTGTGGATTTTTTGGCAGCATATATGTCATTTGTGATGAGAATGTAAGTTATTCATTTTAATTTGGGTCCAGATATGAATGACAACATGGCATTTAAATTTTAATTCACACACAACTCAATGCAACAATCAATGGGTGTGTTACAGGTTTACCACCACCAATTACATGTAAACCTCCGAGGTGTAGTCGAATGTAGTTCCTATAATAAAAAGTAATCCCTCCTTTTTCGATGGAAACGGGCATTATAAGTAGGGGAAAACTGCCCATATCTATTCGATTTTGTGGTTATATGTATAAGAAGCGTATTAATAGGTTTTACTGGATCACAGATGAACATTTTCGAAATTTCGACTCTATGCTTACACTTTGTGAGCAATGAAAACAGTCGATCAATAAAAACAGCTGTACCCTTGACCTGTTTAGTAAACAAACAAGAACTTTCTTACATGTCTTGTGACCCCACGTTTTCTGGTGATTTTTCAAGTGGAAAAATATTCTATATGAACATTACACTGCTGCATTATCCATACTTGAGTTGAATTTGCAGCAAATCATTAATATGTGACACTTTAACATTGGTGTCTATGGGGAAAATAATTAGTGCTTTCATACCTATAAGAGATGCGTGCAGTAATTAGGACTCGCTCAGATTCGTACCTAGGGACACTTTTCCGATTACAGTTGGTAAAATAAGCTCAGAAATAAGTTTTCCATAGTTTATTACATAGGTTTTCAGCATTTTTAGTCCAATTTTGTCTATAAAAGCCGTAATTTTGAGTTTCATTTTTTTCCGTGTTTAAAATGACGTATTGGTGAAGTGTTTGCAGTTGAGCTATGTCTTTTTGGTATCAACATGTAGGGTTGCATGTTTGCAACTTGTTTTCATGAATTAAATCTGCATGACAACAGGTTTGGTAGGCATGAAACCACTAAATCTTTCCCCTACCCCACTAAAATAGGATACTATGAAAAATGAAGATTTGTGTAAAAGGTAAAATATTATTCCTTATCATTCAAACACGACTTGGTAGCGTTCAGCTAGTATCAGTTCTTATTTTAACGGTATTTTTGGCATTATTAACCTGGTATTCGCTACTATAATCAGGTATGGTACCCCAATTTTGAAGAATTTGACTGAAAAATCAATTTTGGCATGAAAATCGACATAAATTGGCACATTCATCGTCATAATTGTACCTAAAATGCATATTTTATTTATGTCCATTGAATGTTCTAAACATTTGATCTATTTAATATGGTGTATTGACAAGAAGTGCCGTTTGGTATGACAATTCAGATAGTGTAAAACTAAAAAAAATATCTCTGACTTTTGTCAATTTCAGACTATTGTCCTTGGTATTCACAAGACCATATCTCGGCAAATAATCATTCGATTTGCATGAAGTAGGTGTTTTTAAGCTTGTTATGAAAATGACAACACAAAATCCTCATTTAAGAAACATCTGAACATGTTTTCTCCTCTTATAGGTTTACCACCACCAATTACATGTAAACCTCCGAGGTGTAGTCGAATGTAGTTCCTATAATAAAAAGTAATCCCTCCTTTTTCGATGGAAACGGGCATTATACGTAGGGGAAAACTGCCCATATCTATTCGATTTTGTGGTTATATGTATAAGAAGCGTATTAATAGGTTTTACTGGATCACTGATGAACATTTTCGAAATTTCGACTCTATGCTTACACTTTGTGAGCAATGAAAACAGTCGATCAATAAAAACAGCTGTACCCTTGACCTGTTTAGTAAACAAACAAGAACTTTCTTACATGTCTTGTGACCCCACGTTTTCTGGTGATTTTTCTGGAAAAATAGTTTTCTATATGAACATTACACTGCTGCATTATCCATACTTGAGTTGAATTTGCAGCAAATCATTAATATGTGACACTTTAACATTGGTGTCTATGGGGAAAATAATTAGTGCTTTCATACCTACACATAGAGGCTTCTGTTACTTACCTCCTTTATCAGAGAGAGAGGTAGAGGTTTGATAGAGGCTTCTGTTCTTACCTCCTTTATCAGAGAGCAGAGGTAGAGGTTTGATAGAGGCTTCTGTTCTTACCTCCTTTATCAGAGAGCAGAGGTTTGATAGAGGCTTCTTTTCTTATCTCCTTTATCAGAGAGTATATGAAGAGGTTTGATAGAGGCTTCTGTTACTTACCTCCTTTATCATAGAGTATATGTAGAGGTTTGATAGAGGCTTCTGTTACTTACCTCCTTTATCAGAGAGCAGAGGTAGAGGTTTGTTACTTACCTTCCTTATCAGAGGGTATATGTAGAGGTTTGATAGAGGCTTCTGTTACTTACCTCCTTTATCAGAGAGCAGAGGTAGAGGTTTGTTACTTACCTCCTTTATCAGAGAGCATATGTAGAGAGCAGAAAGAGGGGTCTGTTCTGCAGGTTTCATCACAATGGTGTTACCACATGCCAGGGCGGGGCCATACTTCCATATCATCATCGATGCTGGGAAGTTCCACTATAAAACATGGACAATCAGCATCTTACAAACATTATTAAGCATTAACTTTCTTAAAGATGCAATTTAAATTTGAGCTATCTTAAAAATATGTATTGGAAGCCTAAATTATAAGGATAAGAACAGCTGTGAAAGTCATAGCTCTCATGGGTTTATATTTTGTAACGTAGAGCTATGACGCAGCCTATAGAGAATATAGTTAGAGTATGCCGCCTGACCCCATCCAGAAGTTCAGGCTATGTTCTGAAGACATTACGCAATACTTGCATAAACAACCATTTATTTCAATTGATTAAACCTTAAACCTTTTTCTGTAAAGACTATTTTTGACATTTATTTCTTGAATCAATGTTTTTCTCTTGAAATATCTTGCTCTCGTCTGAAACCTCATTCCGTATTCGGCAACTTTGTGTATGTTTATACACAGACTTGTGGTATTTAGTCAACTGAAAAATGGCAATGATTTATGCAGGCATTGCGGGATGCATACTCTACATGCATTCCATATAGGCCGCTTCATAGCTCTATGGTAAGTAGAGTATATGAAACCACATCAGCTATAATTCTCATAGCTAGGAATAGAGGTGATCTTGATGCAAGCCGTTTTATGACCCAGCCTTATTTAAAGTCCAATAATTTGCAATTTTAAAGTACTCTCATATAAAATCCACTATTACTCTTACTTAGTCTAATTTTTTCTAGCAATCATACATGTAAGTAAATACACACAAATACTATTCTACACAAGAGGTATGGCATAAAGGTGTGGAATAGAGAGTGAAAATTATTACATAGCAAAATGATATCCTAACTGTCAAGGCTGACATAAGGAAATGTAAGTATTAAATCCCAAATAGGCGATCTTGAACTGAACCCCCAACAGGTAACCTATGAGTACAAACCTCACGTACGCAATCTTGACTATGTCAATATCAAATTTACTCCAACAAGGTAAATAAACCCTCGAATGATTAAAGCAATTTCAGCAAGACCGACTGCTGGTGATAACAAAGATGACCCCCAAAGAGATCTCTAAATGTCAGCCATGCTTTGTCATCAACAAATAAAATTAACTAACCGGAATAATTTGTCCACACACTCCTACAGGCTCGTGTCTGGTGAATGTGTAAAATGACCCATCTAGGAAGTCATAAAATAAACATTTTACATAAACACGATCAAAGGTCAAAATATAAGTTTGGAAGAAACATATAACTTTTGACAACAGTTTAAAAACAAATCTAACATGAATGGACCCCAAAAGTCTTCCTGTACAACTTCGGCAACCTCGTAGTCAACACAAAAATGAATGGGACAATATAGTGTATATAAGCAGCAGAGGACTTTTGACATACAACATCAATAACAACAGTTTTATGACACTAAACAGTTTGTAGTATGTTTTGTTTGAATCTTGCTTTACATCATTTTCAACACAGGTTATATCAATTATGAAGGTCAATTTCTTTTGTGGTGCAGGCAGACCACTCACTTTTCCTGGGTAGAACCAGTACTGTACAACTCCCACCATCCATAAAAATCAACACTTCTTCACTTACAAGTCGAGCTCCCAGTGGAATTCAAACTAGAAGCGGTGAGGGACGAGGTTTACAACGCAATACCGTTAACCCAACAGCCATGGAGGTACCTACGCTGTAAACAGACAAGGAAAAATCAATGAACTTAGAGGGGTTTGAACTTGGGACACCTTGCAGCAAATGTTTCACCATGTGACCACTAAATCTAGCTCTGTGACCAAAAAGAAACAATGCACTTAAAACCCTACATGTATATATTTACATACACCTCAACCACGGAGTTCTACTACATCCGTTAACGAGATATTTGGATATTTGTCACCCACAAATATCACATAATCCAGGTCCTAAACAGCCTCCAACAGTTAATATCCTAGTCACGTCACCAATGTAAACAGACAAAAAAAGCTTGCTCTGTGACCAAAAAGTAACAATGAGCTTATAAACTGATCTATTTACATACACCCCTACTGAGTTCTTCTACAATCCATGAAAACATTTGTATACGTCAATCAGACAATGTGCAATTGTATAACATAACAAACCTTTCTTAATAGTTCTTCATTCTAGCAATCAAGATAAAATGTAAAGCGTGCAACTGCACAGAAACTATTAAAAATGGACATCTGTTCAACAGTTACTGTTAGTTGTGAAATTTTACTTTCATTTCATTCAGTTCTTTCAAAGTGTGTTTAAATCATGAAAGAATTGAATGTTGTTTAACGGCTTATCAACACAGTATAGGTTATTTAGAGCCACCCCAGAGAGAGGAAAAGGATACATAGGAATCCGAGAAACGTGCCCTACTGTTATCATCAAATAGATTCCTATGATTCTTGAACGTGCTCGGAGGATAGACCGATACAAGGGACCGCCCGGTTTACGTCCCCATCCGACGGACGAGGCTAAGGGAAAGTGTCTTGCCCAAGAACATACCAACGAAACTCAGTGGCACCACGGAGGATTGAACCCGGTGCCTCCGGTTACAAATATTCCGCGCTACCGATCGCGCCACGCCAGCCTTGAAAGAACAACAATACCAGGTATTCACTTTATGTCACTTGCCATGTACCTACCCACTGGAATAGTCTTGCCACAGATTTTGTCGCACCATCCTGCGTAATACTCCAGGACACCTACCGAGTGGTCCATGTCACCAACAGCGCTTATAAATGTCTTCCCATTGTCAAGCACTTCCAGGCTCTGGAGCAGAAATAATTTAATTCAAAATGTGTGGAAAAACAGAATACCGTCTATTTATTTTTTGAAAATAAAAGATCATAGTTATGATGTACCTAATTGTTAGTTTAAACATGCTATTATAAAAATAATGCCTCCCATTGAGGGTGACAGTGGATATTGTCAACCTGAGGAAAATAATGTTGAACGATGGCAAAGCTGGGATGCAATTTTTCTTTTATTATACTGAAAAAAATATATTGAAATATATGGGGGAAGTCCTCTTTTTTTAATATAAATAATAAAAAATAAAAAAAGTTATATTTTAATAAGCGTTCGCCAAATTTCAGATGTGTAGCATGTTGATCATGGAAACACCCAATATATAGTGATATACTTCCTCTGATGTCACAATCATGAAACAATACTTTAATTTAATTACGGGCGTGTATGGGGATTTAACGTGGGGTTTTACAGTGAGGTATAATAAACAGAACTGTTTCATACTGGCCAGTTTTCTACAAATTGTCATGTGACGAGATTTGGTAGCAAAAATAAAGAGATTACCTGGGCTTGCCTCGAAATGTTTATACCTTTGATATTACCCAGAAATTATGCATATAATTTACATGTACATCAGAACAAAACATTTTTTATGTTGGTAATCTTATTAAAGCATTTATCAATTTTTGTTATTTGAAAAGAAACCGTTCTTACAGCCAAATAAGTTGTGTCTCTTTTGATAAGTTCTGCCAACTTATAAATGAGTTTGCCCCTCTTAGATGCATCGAGTGTCCTCCAGGGACTGCCACGCTTGAATGCAGCTCTCGCAGCTTTCACAGCTTCATTAATGTCAGCCTGAAAGTAAGGAGACAATAACATTAACAAGAGGTCAATGACTCTGAAGCTCTACTTATAGATCTTGATAGCCAGATCAGCCATAATATGGGAACCTGTGAAGTTTTATGGAAATAAGACCAGTACTTTCAGATGAATTGAATGTTGTTTAACGGCTCATCAACACAGTATAGGTTATTTAGAGCCGCCCCAGAGAGAGGGGAAGGATACATAGGAATCCGGGAACCTGCCCTAATCTTATTATCGAATAGATTCCTATGGTTCTTTAACGTGCTCGGGGGATAGACCGATACACGAGACCGCCCGGTTTACGTCCCCATCCGACGGACGAGGCTAAGGAAAAGTGTCTTGCCCAAGAACACACCGACGGAACTCAGTGGCACCACGGAAGATTGAACCCGGGGCCTCCGGTTACAAATCCGCCGCGCTACCGACTGCGCCACTACAAGTTTTTACTATATAACTCTATGTAAAAAAAAATGAGTACCCAAACTCTGTAGTCTCAGAGGAGTAGTCGCCACAAGTTTTTCCTATATAACTCTATGTAAACAAAGATGGCCACTGACGGCCATGTTTGACATACAATCAAACTGAACTTTGGTTGGTACCAACTGCAAGTCGTGGCAGTCATTTTGGTAAAGGTTTCAAATCAATATCACTGAAGTTTTTTGAGAAAAAGTCACCTCAAAATCGCATTTTTAAAATCTATTTTTAGCCATTGCGGCCATCTTGAATTTCCGGCCGACCTGAATTTTTGCTTAGATCAACTAGACAAAGCAATATTCCTCTTAATTTTCATGAAAATCCGTCAATCAGTTTCAGAGGATTAGTCACCAAAAGTTTTTTTCTATATAACTCTATGTAAACAAAGAGGCTGCTGGCAGCCATGTTTGACATTGAATTGAAATGAATCTTGGTTAGGACCAAGTACATGTCGCACCAGTCATTTTGGTAATGGTTCAAAATCAATATCACTTACGGTTTTTGAGAAGTAGTCGCCACAAAGTCGCATTTTTTAAAATCTTTTTTAGCAGTGGCAGCCATTTTAAATTTCCTACAAATCTGGATTTTTGCTAGCAAGAGCAACATTCCTGTCAAGTTTCATGAAATTCCATGATGTAGTCTCAGAGGAATATTCCCCACAAGATTTTCCTATATAACTCTATGTAAACAAAGATGGCCATTGGCGGCCATGTTTGACATCCAATCAAAATGAACTTTGGTTAGTACCAACTACATGTCGTGGCAGTCATTTTGATAAGATTTCAAATCAATATCACTTAAGTTGTCACCACAAAATCACATTTTTAAAATCTATTTTAGCCATTGCGGTCATCCTGAATTTCTGGCTGACCTAATTTTTTGCTAGGATCAACTAGACATTAACAGCAATATTCCTCTGAGGTTTCATGAAAATCCGTCCAGTAGTTTCAGAGGAGGAGTTGTCACAATTTTTTCCTATATAACTCTATGTAAACAAAGATGGCCGCTGGCGACCATGTTTGACATCCAATCAAAATTAACTTTGGTTTAATAGGACCAACTACATGTCGTGCCAGTAATTTTGGTAAAGGTCCCAAATCAATAACACTTATGATTTTTGAGATGTAGTCTCCACAAAATCGCGTTTTAAAAATCTATTTCGTGGTGGCCATCTTGAATTTCCGGCCAACCTGAATTTTTGCTAGGATCAACTAGACATCAAGAACAACATTCCTGTGAAGTTTCATGAAAATCAGTCCAGTAGTTTCAGAGGAGTAGACTCCACAAACAGTTTACAGACTGACGGACAAACGGACGACACATCACAGCATAAGCTCTGCTGATCTTTTATCAGTCGAGCTAAGAATAGAATTATCACTGAAGGTGATGAATACCACTGCTTAAATCATAAGTCAAACAAAGGGCCATAACTCTGTAATAAATTAGGCAATCAATAATGGGTGATCTAGAGGGACATAAGGTCGTCAGTTATGTGTGTATATAGTTTGGGAATAACCCATTCAAAAGTGTTTGAGGAGTGCATGTAATAAAATGTGTTTTTGTGAAAGCAAGAGAACCAACTACTATCGGTGTATTTTCAAACAGTGGAATAGCCAATTTCAATTGAGACACACTGGATGTGTGCGCAGTAGCATCACCTCTTCGAAAAATAAAGATTATTGAAATGTTAAACAGCTTTGTTAAACAGCTTTGTTATTAATTTGGCTGGTGTGTTACCTTCAGCCTTTCTATAATATGCATGTATTACTTAGATAACACCGAGGCTATAGGTCGATGACCTAGAGGGTATATCATTTTATCACCCACAGTATTTGTCAGATATCTCATATTTATATCTTATAAAGTTTAAGTCTCATTATATGTAATCTAGGCCACAAGTCAAGGCTGACTGGGGTGATACCAATAGCCTTGAATGATTAGATTTGTACAGTATACTCATGTTATGTTTCATCACGTTACTCCTTTTTAATAGGATCGTCGTTGAAAATTCAAAATGGTTTATTGATGGTTATCTTCATATTGTAATATCATCACAATTGAAGATAAAACAAGAAAAATACCATTTACATTTTATATAACATTTCTTACATGTATCATGTACTAACTTACCTTATCCCCTTCTTGGACATCACATATCTTCTGTCCCGTGCAGGGGTTCAGCACAGGGAACACCCTGCCACTTTTACTGTCAACAAATTCATTGTTGATGAACAGCTGTAATCAGAATATTTTAAAATTGAAATAAGATGGAGCAGCTTGAAGATAGATGGAAAAACAACCAACTCTCAATCATGTACAAGATATGTACAATGGACTGGTTGATATAGACAGGCTCCAGCTCCAGATGCATACAGCAGAGAGATGTCAGAACCAGAGGGGCTCGACGTCTCTTTAAGTCCCTGCTTTTTCCAGCTCACAATACGACAGTGGAACCAACTGCCAAATTGCACTACCGAAACATCACTGGAAGCCTTCACAGCTAGCCTGAGCATGACGCCAACCAGTGACACAAAGGCACACACTAGACAGCCATATACTGTACACTAGACAGCCATATACTGTACACTAGACAGCCATATACTGTACACTAGACAGCCATATACTGTACACTAGACAGCCATATACTGTACACTAGACAGCCATATACTGTACACTAGACAGCCATATACTGTACACTAGACAGCCATATACTGTACACTAGACAGCCATATACTGTACACTAGACAGCCATATACGGTGTAGATAGTTTTAAACGTTAAACTAATCTTGTAAATAATCTTGACTGCTGTGTTTGCACGCCAGGCATGAACAGTCAACACTTGACTAATTACATTCTTATAAAAGAATACAATCCAGTCCATGTAACGGAAGAAGAATACCGTGGTACTAATTGAAAATACTATATTTATTTTAAATATGCTTTAATTAAAAGTTTACTAATGTGTCTAAAACTGGCACACCACCAGTAGCTACTTTAAAGTAGCTATCCCGCCAACAACAACCAAATTTTACATCCTATGTACACCAGTGACCGTTTCTAAACATAATGACGACGAGGTGTATTTATAACTTACGTTTTGAGAATCTAAACTCTATAGACACGATAAAAACGGCTTTAGCCAGGCCTAACCCTGAAACTGGAGTGTCTAATTGAGAGTTAATTATCAACTCATAATTCATTTTACCTATCTTCAATCACGGGTATATTAGAACCCGTGAATAAATCTTAGGGTTTACTTTTAATTGGCACATATACATTATTATATAACCTGATCACCTTCATAGGCTGGATCAAGTTTTAATAACGGTTTTGTTTGTGTGAATATGCCGTTATCTGGCGGGTGAGTTTCTTTCAAGATACAAGAAGTTTTATTTAACATTGGATACAAACAACAAAGAAACACTTGGCTCTATGAGCTATTTTCCAAACAAACAATTATATATATGGTTAAATGTAAAAAGCAGCTAAATTTAAATAAGGAACATATACGTGGATATTTAAATAAGGAACATATACGTGGATATTTAAATAAGGAACATATACGTGGATATTTAAATAAGGAACATATACGTGGATTAAATAAGGAACATATACGTGGATATTTAAATAAGGAACATATACGTGGATATTTAAATAAGGAACATATACATGGATATTTAAATAAGGAACATATACGTGGATATTTAAATAAGGAACATATACGTGGATATTTAAATAAGGAACATATATGTGGATATTTAAATAAGGAACATATACGTGGATTAAATAAGGAACATATACGTGGATATTTAAATAAGGAACATATACGTGGATATTTAAATAAGGAACATATACATGGATATTTAAATAAGGAACATATACGAGGATATTTAAATAAGGAACATATACATGAATATTTAAATAAGGAACATATACGTGGATATTTAAATAAGGAACATATACGTGGATATTTAAATAAGGAACATATACGTGGATATTTAAATAAGGAACATATACGTGGATATTTAAATAAGGAACATATACGTGGATATTCAAATAAGGAACATATACATGGATATTTAAATAAGGAACATATACGTGGATATTTAAGTAAGGAACATATACGTGGATAATGATATTTAAATAAGGAACAGAACATATACGTGGATATTTAAATAAGGAACATATACGTGGATATTTAAATAAGGAACATATACGTGGATATTTAAATAAGGAACATATACGTGGATATTTAAATAAGGAACATATACGTGGATATTTAAATAAGGAACATATACGTGGATATTTAAATAAGGAACATATACGTGGATATTTAAATAAGGAACATATACGTGGATATTCAAATAAGGAACATATACATGGATATTTAAATAAGGAACATATAAGTGGATATTTAAATAAGGAACATATACGTGGATATTTAAATAAGGAAGATATATGTGGATATTTAAATAAGGAACATATACGTGGATATTTAAATAAGGAACATATACATGGATATTTAAATAAGGAACATATACGTGGATATTTAAATAAGGAACATATACGTGGATATTTGAATAAGGAACATATACGTGGATATTCAAATAAGGAACATATACGTGGATATTTAAATAAGGAACATATACGTGGATATTCAAATAAGGAACATATACGTGGATATTTAAATAAGGAACATATACGTGGATATTTAAATAAGGAACATATACGTGGATATTCAAATAAGGAACATATACGTGGATATTTAAATAAGGAACATATACGTGGATATTTAAATAAGGAACATATACGTGGATATTTAAATAAGGAACATATACGTGGATATTCAAATAAGGAACATATACGTGGATATTTAAATAAGGAACATATACGTGGATATTCAAATAAGGAACATATACGTGGATATTCAAATAAGGAACATATACGTGGATATTTAAATAAGGAACATATACGTGGTTATTCAAATAAGGAACATATACGTGGATATTTAAATAAGGAACATGTACGTGGATATTTAAATAAGGAACATATACGTGGATATTTAAATAAGGAACATATACGTGGATATTCAAATAAGGAACATATACGTGGATATTTAAATAAGGAACATATACGTAGATATTTAAATAAGGAACATATACGTGGATATTCAAATAAGGAACATATACGTGGATATTTAAATAAGGAACATATACGTGGATATTCAAATAAGGAACATATACGTGGATATTTAAATAAGGAACATATACGTGGATATTCAAATAAGGAACATATACGTGGATATTTAAATAAGGAACATGTACGTGGATATTTAAATAAGGAACATATACGTGGATATTTAAATAAGGAACATATACGTGGATATTTAAATAAGGAACATATACGTGGATATTCAAATAAGGAACATATACGTGGATATTTAAATAAGGAACATGTACGTGGATATTTAAATAAGGAACATATACGTGGATATTTAAATAAGGAACATATACGTGGATATTTAAATAAGGAACATATACGTGGATATTCAAATAAGGAACATATACGTGGATATTTAAATAAGGTTAAGACACATAATCACACATTAAAAGAGTCATAAAGTTTAGACTTATAAAACAAAATTCTGTGTTAAGATCGAGCTAAAATAAAGAAAACATGGTTAAGGCATATAATAAAACATTTAAATACTTAACTATGAAACAAATAGTTTTTCCAGATGAGCTAAAATAGAGGAGACATTATTCTTATATGCATCATGAATATAAAAAAGCTATTTACTCATATTATGATATGAGATGTCTGGAGACTTTAGAATCATTAAGGACATTATAATTTGATAAAAACTCATGGTGTGGGAGTGTAACAACACCATTCTATATTTGCCATATAACTATTATGCAATAAGCCTAGTATGTGCTGTCAAAAAAAAAAGATAATGACTATGATCCAATTCCCATGGTTTATGTCAGTTTCGCGTGTTATAGCGACAGGCAAAATGCAATAAAAGTCAATGTGTGAGTTATGTGATAAATAGAATCTAACATTCGTTCTCATTCATTTATTAAACTCGTTAGCAAAAATGATATAATGCTCGGCTAGAGCCTCGCATTGTATCATTTTGTCCCGCATTGTATCATTTTGCCAACTCGTTTAATAAATTCAATAATAAATGAGTACTCATGTAAGATCCTCTATATATATACTATAATGGTATTGATAATTAACATGTCGCCAGTTGTCAATAATTTATCCGTTTTAACCAATCAAACCAATACTATACCTCTGACAAACAATAGCATGTGCAACAGTATAATAAAGCATGTGCAACTGTATTAAGATATAACCTGTCAATATACTCCGTCATCAACAATAGGGTGTGGATATAGAGAATATTATGTCAGTGCCTTTTACTATCAAGTTTATTAGGCGAGGCTTAGAAAACTAAGAATGGCGAGGCTCTGCAGAGCCATTCTTCGTTTTCAGAGCCTCGCCATTCTTCGTTTTCGTGCCGAGCCTAATAAACTTGATAGTAAAAGGCACTGCCATAATATTCTATTTATCATGTAGATTATCCATATTTTCTGTATGAATTACTATTATTACCTATTTCTCAGAATCATATACGCTTATCGAGGACGTCGCAATGTTGTTGTTTTTTGTTTGTTTTATGACGTCAGACAAAGTTACGTGCATGACATCAGATAACGTTACGTACAATAAACGCCAAGGGATTCCGCATTGATTTGCTTTATTGGTCAGGTAATTAAAACAAAATTTAATAGGTCACCCCTTTATTAGGCAGAAAAGTGCATATTTGCATGATAAATGTCAGTACTGGTGTCATGTTATTGATAATTATACTTTAAACATACAGTGCTTCGGGGTGTATAAAATCATTGGTAGTTAAGAATCATTTCCTGTTTAAATTCAATTTTCTCAGCTCATATTACGTCATATCCGGTGTGATGTAAACAAGTTTGAAAATAACGCTCAGGTAAAAAAAATCGTAAATAATTAATTATAACGTCGATTTTCATCGGTAAAGTAATATAAAGGATTTTAATAGTGATATAATTGTATTATCTATCAAACGGTATATTAATTTTAAAAATAGAATGTGAAGAAGTCCAGAAATCAGCAAATAATCAAATTTCACAAATGGAAATCTCAAGTATTAGGGATGGAAGGAATTCAGAATCATCACTTGAGGAGAGAAATTATAAACTAAATGAAATTAAATCCATGAAGAAAAAACTTTCTGTGATAGAAAACCAGGGATTACAGCTAACTGAAACTGGTGGCGGCGTGAAACTTTGTTTAAATGCCGGAACATACGAGCTGCTGCGTTTTGCAACAGAAGAGTTCTTCATGTCCCAGCAAAATAACATAATCTGCAAAAAGATCCCCGTGATTGACAAATTCGGACATCTTGTTGAAACAAAGTACAAGGTTTTCTCAGGTAAATCGACACATTACACAATGAATATGTATCATACAAAATCGTCCTGTTTGATTAACGGAAAAAATACAAACCAATTTTTACAACTAGACCTACCCAAAATATTTACAGTGATCGAAAAGAAAATTACGGAAGACAACATATCCATTGATGACTTCAATACAAGTTTCAAGGAAATGATCACACAGTATTTCAATACACAAGGTAGTGCCAAAATGAAAGAAAAATCGTCCGAACTATTGGCGATTCAAAGCAGCTATGTAGATGAAGTACACCCGGATGATGTTTCTGAATGTTCCGACATCCACAGCATTCCGGATGATAGCGGCCATAATGAACTAAATGACATGGAAGACAAAAGTGATGAAACATCATCTATATCTACAGCAATTCTTGAGTGTCTAGGTGTTATTCGGACCGAAATATCAGAGATGAAAGAGCAGCTGTCCAGTCATATTGCACACTCCGAACTACAAGTTGGTCAGCTTAGAGACGAAATATGCAGTATGAAAAGTCACTGTACGACACACAGCTCGTCCACGGATGTCAACATCGAAAACTTGTCTGATAAACAGAACGGATTGAGCATAGTTCTTCAAAAAACAAATGAAAATTTACAAAGAAGACAAAAATGCCGAAATACGAAAAACACAAACCACCACCCAGATTAGCTCCGAAGAAGAACATATGAACATTCCTCAATCCAATGAATGTAGATCGAATACAATTACACCAGTTTCGCATGCACGAAATAGTAGCGATACATCCTTCAATGAAAATTCTATAAGACGGGCGGATGAAGAAACAAATTGTAAAACCCTCGTCGAGAATCGAACCTTGATTATAGGAGACTCGATATTAAAAGGAATTCAACGGAATGGCCTAAATAGTACAACAGATATTATTGCTGCAGGTGGGGCGACAGTCAAAGATTTGGCGTTACGGATTCGACAATTAAATATGGCGCAATATGCCAACGTCGTCATATATATTGGCGGAAATGACGTCGCACGCGGGAAGACGGCCGTGACGTTAGGCGCGGAAATAAAAGACGTCGTCAATGCACTAGTTCAGCGGGAGTGTAAGGTGTACCTTAGTACTCTGTGTCCCAGGAAAGATGCAGAAGTAGCAGCATACAATGATGCTTTAAAACAGATTTGCCTAGATACCGGTGCTTTCAGCGGGAGTGTAAGGTGTAACTTAGTACTCTGTGTCCCAGGAAAGATGCAGAAGTAGCAGCATACAATGATGCTTTAAAACAGATTTGCCTAGATACCGGTGCTTGCCTTGTTCAAAGTAATATTTTCTTCACCTATATGAACAAGAAACCGGCAAGACACTACTTTTCACTTGATGGAATCCATCTCAACGGTCGTGGTTCGAGTACATTACTCATGTGCTTCAATGAATGGATTAATGTAGTCAAGAAACGCTCATCAAATGAAACCAACTGTACTGCAAATCGTGCACATCAATCAAATGAACATAGTACCGGCGGCAGTCCTTCCGTGGGCATGTTTAGTCAGCATCAACGTCGAAGTCAACCTTTCCACCGACCAATATTTGGATGGAGTGCACGCGCGGGTGACAACGGAAGCAGTCACATAGTTTCAAATCGCGGCTATTCACGATACTGTGACTATTGTGACATGAATAATCACAATACCCAGGACTGTGGTCTCAATAGAAACGGTAGCGGAAATAGATGGCACGTGACAGGAAATGGACACTCGCCACAAAACAGAAACAGGAAATAGGACAATGACGGCAAATACTCATCACAGTTTGAGAATAAAAATATGTACGAACATTTACAAACTATATGCAGCAAGTGTGACGAACTTACATGTGATTGTGCTTCGAATTTATTGCTGCAAAAGGAATCTCATAAAAAAGAAATAGTTATCAATAATGATGATAAATTAATAGGAATACACCAAATGCATGTAAATATTAAAAATAATTATAATATAAATTCTACGTCGGAAACTGATAATAATTCAACCTCTAACGTAAATTGTATAAATACCGATACTGTTGAGAGTGAAGTTTCGCTATCCTCAACTAAAGTTGCTATTTCGAATGATAATATAACAAACATAGAAATCACAGATAACGCTAATACCATTGAAACAAATAATGTACATTTAAAGAACAACAATTTAAACGTAAGTTCGTTCAGCTATAACAAAAAAGGATTACATATTGCTAATCTTAACGTACATCATATAATGCCAAAGATTGATGAAATAAAATACCACTTAGCCCAACCAAACTCGACAGATATATTAGGGCTCTGTGAAACTTTTCTTACTGCAAATACCGATGATAATGATATATATATCAACAACTTTACATTTGAAAGAAAAGACAGGAAAGGTAAACTGGGAGGTGGTATCCTAGTATATATCGCTAATAAAGTTCCGTATACACGCCGTGACGACCTTGAGCATGATGCTATTGAGTCTGTATGGATAGAGATAAAGTATCCTAATTGTACAGCTTTCCTATTAAATTTTGTTTATCGAGCACCTGATCCGAAAGTATCATGGATTGAATTATTTGAAACTCAGCTTGACAAGTTGGATCATTTGAATTTAGAAATTCATATATTAGGAGATTTCAATATCAACTATTTAACAGAAACGGATTCTGAAAAGTATAGTAATCATCGATGGGCCAATACTATTTTAAAATTTGGTCTTAATCAAATGGTAAATACGCCTAACAGAATAAGTAAAAACAGTTCTACAACAATCGACCATATATATACTACAAGATCCGATCTAATATGTGAAATTAAAGTACCTGTTTACAGTATAAGTGATCACTATCCAGTATGCTTTTTACGATCGACATATAATGTTAAGTCAGGGCGAGTTACCCATGAGACAATCAAATACAGATCTTTTAAGAAATTCGATGAACATACATTCTGTAATGATTTAGCAAAATCACCATTCGAAATAGTTGAATTTTTTGTTGATCCAAATGAGTCATTAAATGTATTCTATACAATATTAAATACTATTCTAGAAAAGCATGCACCTATTCGAGAAAAGAGAATAAAACATGAAACCCAGCCTGGGTGGTTTACTGATGAGATTAAGAACGCTATTTATCAGAGAGATAAGCTACATAAAGAAAAACAGTTTGAACAATATAAATTATTACGCAATCAAATTTCATCCATGATAAAGAAAAATAAGAAAAACTTTTATAACAACGCTATTAAAGAAAATAAAAGCCCAAAATATATGTGGAAAAACTTAAAAAGCATTTCCAAAACGGGAAAAGAAAACAATGGAGGCATTTCAGTTCCTGATAGGCTAATCAAAAATGATCATATCATATCAGGACAATTAAATATTATTAATGCATTAAATGAGCATTTTATAAATATTTCAAACATTGTTAATAAGACGAGCTTTGTAAAAAGAGATTTCTCTGAATTACGGCAACAACTTGATATTAAACTGAAATATGCTTCATTTAGTATAAAACTCATAACACCTTTTGAAGTTAGAAAGTTGATTGATAAACTTGATAGTAACAAATCAACAGGTATAGACGGTGTTGGTCCTAGAATTTTAAAATATTGTGGTGATTACATAACATCCTCCATAGCTTCAATCATAAATAACAGCATACAAACGGGAGTGTTGCCTGATACTTTTAAGGAGGCTTGTGTGATTCCTATACACAAAAATGGAAATAAAGACGACCCATGTAATTATCGTCCAATTTCAATCTTACCAACAATTTCAAAAATATTTGAGCGTCATATAGCCATTCAAATACTATTCTATTTCAAGACGTATAATGTTATTCACGAGACCCAGTCAGGTTTCAGACAATATCATTCATGTCATACTGCTCTGACACGGTTAATAGAAGCATGGTTAAAAGATATAGACTCAGGTAAATTAATTGGAGCTGTATTTCTTGATCTAAGAAAGGCATTCGATCTTGTAGACCATAGAATATTGATACACAAATTGAAACTTTACCATTTTTCAGACAATACCGTTAAATTATTTGATTCATATCTTTCGAATAGAAAACAATTGATAAAGGTTAAAACTTTAAAATCCGAGATGCTTAAAGTTACTTCAGGTGTTCCTCAGGGATCAATACTTATACTAGGTCCATTGCTATTTCTATTGTACATAAATGACATTGCATTCGCATCTACCTCTGGAAATACAGATATTTATGCAGATGATACTACAGTATACGAATCTGATTATAATATTTTGGATGTACAAAATAGACTTCAAGATCGTTTGAATATTATAAATAAGTGGTGTATTTTGAATAATATGTCATTACATCCAGCGAAAACTAAATGCATGGTCATAGGAACTAATCACAAGCTCAAACATGTGGATATATTGAAATTAACTGTTGATAGTTTATGTATAGAAAATGTCGCAGTTCAAAAGGTCCTTGGAGTTTATGTTGACAGAACTTTGTCTTGGAATGTACAAATAGCCAAAATGTGTTCCAAACTCAATTCTAAAATTGCCTTATTGAAACGTTTATCTTACTATTTAACATATGATATGAAGATTATGTTTTATAATGCCTATATCATGTCTACATTTGATTATTGCTGTACTGTATGGGGTAAAAGCAAAAAAATAGAAGATAAAATACATAAAATTCAAAAAAGAGCAGCTAGAATAATATTAAACAAACCTTTTCGAACTAATTCTAAGGATATGTTCATTGAACTTCAGTGGCTTTCTTTTCATAACAGATGTCATTATCATACTGGTGTGTTGATATATAAATCAATAAACAACCTAGCTCCTAATTACATATCACAACTTTTGACATTCTCATGTAATAATAGGTATAATCTCAGATCAGCTACACGAAATGATCTTGTTATACAAAAACCGCTAATTAAATACATGAAAGACACCTTTAGCGACTTTGGTCGACACGTTTGGAACAATATACCGGTCGACATACGTTCTCTTCCTACTATCCAGTCATTTAAATATAATTATAAAATGTTTATGGCAAAATGCACATTAACATGAATGATATTGTTTTGGTTTTTTTGTGTTTTTTTTGCTTGGATATATATGTACATTATGTAAGACTTCTTATATTTCTTCTATATTCAAATATAACTGAGTGTTTGTCGAAGATTGAATGTTTTTATTGTTAGTGTATTTGTTAAAAGCACTAAATGTTTGTTAATTCATGTACAGAAGGCCGCATTGAAAATATGATGTGTATATCTTGATAGTATGTCATAATGTGTTAACCTTCTTTAAATAAAGAATTTATTATTATTATTATTATTATTATTATTATTTATATATTTTAGATTATTTTAAAACTTTCCAGGCTTGAAGATATATCATATAAGCATACATTTATTCAACGGTGAAATTATTTGGGACATTTTTCGGCTCCGGGTCGTTTCGTGCCAAAACCAGTTCGTCCCGGGATGTTTCGTCCGGGACGTTTCGTGCCAATACATTTTTGGGATATTTCGTGCTTTCTCTCGGGATGTTTCGTGCCACATATGCAGTTTTGTCAAACATAGATATTAAATTGGATACGATTCGTAAAAACTGTATCTGTATTAATCCCGATGAGTTATATTGGTTTTGTCGAATATATTTTCAAGACATTATAAAACAAAATCCCGTAATTATAAAATGATATTTCATTCTTCTTCTATAATGTATAATTTTTTAAGAAATAAATATTTATTATTATTAGTATTATATTATGACATAATACTACTAAACCAATACAAACTGTTATCATATATCGAGTAGTCTGGATTGTAAACGTTTAATTTGAATATTATATTACTTTAGTATAATTACATTATATAAGCTGGCGGATGTATGTGTTAACTTCAGATTTCGAGTTAATGTTTGCTCCAGTTTGAACTCGTTTTTTAGTGGTTAGTTTTCTATTTTTGAATTTAATACATTTGTTATCTGTAAAATAAATCAATAAATAAAATCTAAGAAATCTTCTTATTTCCTCTCTTAGTCTACGTGTATTTTGGTGTATTTTGGTTGATATGGTTAATTGTTTCACGTTCTCACTATCTTCATATTTAGTGAACTTGTTAGGCTAAAAACATGTTGTGTATGTTTAATTGCTGAATAAAGATATTTGCATTACTTTATATTTAGAATAGTGTTATTAATTTATTCCGAAAGACAGGTGTAAACAAAATATATGGTGTGATAATAATAATAAACCCTCCCGCGACCCCCTGCGTTTTCACACATTAGCAAGGCATCTGCTTATCCGTTTCACACTCAGTTGGTTATTGCTATCATTATAGACATCACGGGCATCCTAATTATGTTAATTCGATTACTTTCGACACGTGCCATATTCATGTCGTTTAATTTATAAATCTTAACTTAAGGTTGTGTATTCTGCTAGTAGTGTTACTTTCCGAGTCCGACACATGTCGTATTTCTATTTCAAATACGGTATACCCTACAAATTAGACATGTGACATATTAAACCCGGCAAATTGCAACATTTACAGGAAAGAGTTTGATAATTAAAGTGTTTATACCAGGAAGACGTTGGCACATGTCATAGTTATCCTTCGCGTATATATAATGCGAAACGTGTTCTTTGCAATTATATTATTTAGTTAGCAAATTATATGTTTCAATTTTCAAAATGCCTGTGCCAAAGCAGCCTTGTAAGATCTGCAAGAAGCAATGTAATGCTAATTGCCTGCAGTGTCAATTTATATCTTTATCACGTCCATTTAACACAAATTTATCGATGAAATGGGTGATAACTTTAAATAAGTTTACGCTAAATCGAGTTTGATAATAATACACATACTGTTCACTGATTAAAACAAGTATTTTGCTCTCCTGTAAAATGTACTAAACATGCACTTAGCATAGTTTCACGTTGTGCTATAATATTAAATTTTCGCCGTTAGCAACAATTTTCTTTATTATACAAATACAGTCCTGGATTTTGAGACTGGTGCGTGGTCAGCTCTTCGCCAGGTATTCCCCGACATTCGTATCAAGGGATGCCTCTTCCACTGGGTCCAGCGTATTTGGCGACATGTGCAGGAGAAAGGTTTGCAGGCCACATATAACGAACGCCAGGGAGTGTATGTATACATACGAAAGTTGATGGCACTCCCACTCCTTCCGTACCAGCATATGCAGGGAGCCTTCCAGAACCTTGCGCAGAAGGCCAACACGACTCAACTGCGGTCCTTAGTGGCATATATGGATAGCCAGTGGTTCACCTCCAGTGTATACCCTCTACGCAGTGTCAGTGTGTACGGCCACGTTATCCGAACCAACAACGACGTGGAGGGATGGCACCGGAGGATTAACAAAAATGCTAACGGACTGGGGCTTCCATTCTACGTACTGATTCCGTTCCTCCTCAGGGAAGGTGCGCTCGTCGACACCAATCTACGACTGGTACAGGATGGTCTGTTTGCGAGGGATGCAAGTAAGAAATATTGTAGGATACAGGCAGCACTGGAGAAGACTTGGGAGAAGTATAGCACAGGGGATATAAGTACCAGTGATTTTTTATCGGCAGCGTCCAAGATGTACGGACAGTTTTAAACGGGAGATTAAACTTAACTATAAATACTAGTTGTGTACTGTTTAGTAAAGTTAGAAACATTGGGGTTAATCATCATTGGGGTTAATCATTAAATATCACATTTGCAAGGCACTGGTGATTACAAATAAACAAAGAAAGAAAACAATAACAAAAGAAAACAACATATACTCTGTAAAAGAAGTTTTGGACCATGGCAGTGTTCGAACCCGTACAATGATCGCTGAACCATGAATTCGACCATAACCCTTATTATCTCAGTTGATAATTCACAATAGATCAACAATCAACAATAATTATCGTTTACAATGAAAGTTTGCGAAAAAATAATAATCTTTTTATTGGTTACTCGAATGTGTCCGTAACTGTTACTTTTTATGGACTTTGCAACATTATTTACAGACCCTTTGTGTGTTCGCGATTTTTTTTAAAAATCAAATCTTGTTTGGAATTTAATGTTTCTTGTACCAAATTAACCCGGTAGAGTAGACCTTTGGTACTAAAAAAGATACTTAAATTTTGTCCACTAGTTTTATTTGTATATGACTTTATATACCCTGGTCCTTAACTTTTTTTTACCGAGTATATATCAAGAGTTCAACAACAAAATTCACTTGGTGGGTGGGGGATGGCTGGCACTAATGGGTGATATAATATAAGAAAACAAATTTAAAACATATTTTCTTATTTTAAATCGCCCAGGTCCTAGTCACACCTCCACGCGGGGCCAGCTGGAAACACTATGATATATAGTGGCTAACGTGACAGGCCGTTCATATTATAATCCATTAATACCATACAATTATCGTTTAAATATTATATTTACATTTTATTTTATTTTATTTTATTTGTTAGGTATTATTTTCTTTCTTTCTTTCGTTACTGCCTTAGTCTGTATTAGACTATAATTGCAGGTGCAACATACAACATAACATTCCGTTTAGAGTTCATTTTAGCAGGAATTATAAATATTTAACTTTCAATTTCCTTAAAATAATTATTTCTGCTAAAACATTGAAGTATATGATATTAATATCACAGTAATTATAAAAAAAAAAATTGGCACGAAACATCCCGGACGAATCATCCCGGACGAAACGTCCCTGGCACGAAACATCCCTGGCACGAACTGGTTTTGGCACGAAACGACCCGGAGCCCATTTTTCCATGCAAAATATATCACTACGTGCAACACCTTTCAGAAAAAATGATTCTATACTACCTGAATGAAGTGTGTTTTTGAAACGAAAAATTCATACTGTCACAATAAACGCAAAAATAAATATTTGCTGTTTTAACAAATGTTAGGGACAAAAGTCAAAATGCAATCATCAATTAAGCCTTAAGGTAACTTGTTGAAGTTTGGCACTTTTAAGGATAAAATAAAATTATGTAAATATTGGTGCAAAAAGGCACAGGCATTCGGCGCGTATTTTGGTCACTACTACCCCACCCACCTCTACTACCCCGACCCCACCAAAAAAAAAAAAAAAAACATCATCCAAAAAGTCATTTCATAACATTTTAAAACTTTCCAAAAAAAAAAAAATTGCGGTTTGTCTCCTTTCGAAATATGTTTTACAGTTTGTATACAGAATACAGAATGAAAACAACTAGATTTATAACTAAACTATTAACTTTGAAAAATAACGCGTCAGCAAAATAATTATAGTCTCACATTATGAAACCCATTCTCAGTGACACATTGTCAAATTTATATCAATATGCAATGAAAATCCACAAGTTTAAGTATCTGTATCTGTATCTGTAATGGTACGTAGAAGGGCCACTGCTGGCATATGTTCTACGGATGAGTGGAGTGAAATTAGTCGCGCTGAAGGGCTGACTTGAAGCCCTCTAATGTCTCTGCATGCACAATCCGATCTTCCAGGTGGTTCCAATTCACAAGTGTTTTCATGAAGAATGACTGTTTAAGTTGTTCAGTGTGAGCAAATGGTACTTTAAAAGACCTAGTATTATTTGAGATTCTATTGTCCAGGATATTAGACACAATATGGTCAGTATAGTTCTTTGACTTAACTATCCGTCCTTCAGGTTTTTTTACCAAGTAGATATTAGGATCCACTGCCGGCACCAGACCCCCTGCGATCTTATACAGCATCACCAAACGGTTATAGGTGCGGCGCTCTTGAAGGTTCGTCAGCTTCAAGGACTTGAGCATGTTAGTTACGCAGCCTTCTTCTCTGCTTTTATAATCATTCAATATAAATCTGGCTCCTTGTCTTTGTATTCTTTCAAGTCTGTCAATATCCTTGTTCAAATAGGGGTCCCAAATGATAGAGGCATATTCCAGCTTGGATCTTACTAAAGCGATATATGCAGTTTTACGACATTCAAGTGGAGAGTGTTTCAAGTTTCTTTTTAGGAAACCGAGTGTTGAGCTAGCTCCTTTGCAGATGTTTGAGATGTGGTTTGACCATGTGAGGTCTTGCGATATAAGAAGTCCGAGGTACGGGTTTGAATCCACCTGTTTTAATATGGTTTTGTTAAGTTCATAGAAGTGGGTGGTTTTACTTTTGACACTTAGAATATAACATTTTTTGGCATTAAACTTCATGCCCCATGTTTCGGCCCAAATTTCAAGTTTGTGTAGGTCGTTTTGTAGATCAATATGGTCTTGTATGGTATGTATGGTCCGGTATAGTAAGCAATCATCTGCAAAAAGTCTAACTTGGGATTTGACACTGAGAGGTAAATCGTTAATGTGACACAGGAACATCAGTGGGCCCAGCACTGTTCCCTGGGGAACTCCGGAATCTACACGGACACTTCTAGAATGTTCGCCATCAACCACAACGTTCATGGATCGGAATTTCAAGAATGAAGACAGCCATCGAAGCAGTGGACCATTTACACCGTAGTTTGACATTTTCAAGAGGAGTAGGTCATGAGGGACCGTGTCAAAAGCTTTTGAAAAGTCTAATATGGCTACATCAACTTGCTGTTTCTTGTCAAATGTTGAAAGTAGGTCGTGCATAGTGACTATGAGTTGGGTCTCTGTAGAATAACCGGAACGAAATCCGTGGTTTAATGAAGTTAATACTTGATGTTTATCAAAATGTTTCAGAAGATGACTGCATATAATATGTTCCAATATCTTAGAGGTTAGTGAAGTAAGGCTTACGGGTCTGTAGTTCTCTGCTAAGTGTCTGTCTCCCTTCTTAAAAACCGGTGCAACGTTTGCATCTCGCCAATCTTTTGGTAGCTCACCATGGTTTAACGAATACTGGAATATATCACTCAGGCCATTCACTAGTTCATCGGCACAGTTTTTAAGGATAATACTAGGGATGGCATCTGGACCGATGGCCTTGGAAATGTTAATGTTTTTCAACTGTTTTAAAACTCCTGGTCTGCTAACTTGTATCTGCGGTGCTTCTGGATAAGTGTTACCCGGTGGTTGTAGGTTTTGCTGGCAGATGTTCTTTGTAAATACGGATTGAAATTGATCAACAAGGATTTCGGCTTTACTAGTCGCATCTGATATTAAGTTTCCTTTTTTCTTTAGTGGGGCGACACCAATATTGTCCTGTTTTTTGGACTTTATATAATTCCAAAAAGGTTTAGAGTTATTCTTATCCATGCCTTCAAGGATGACTTTATTTACATGTTCCCATTCAGCTCTGCGCATATTGCGTTTGCACTCCTTTTGATATTGTCTGAATCTAGTCCACGATCCTGTCTTTTTAGCTTGTTTATAGAGTCTAGCCTTCTTCTTTAAGCATTTTTTCAAGTTCCTGTTAAGCCAAGGTAAATTTCTTTTATATTTATGAATTTTTGATGGTACATTTTTCTCCACACTGGATATGATGCCGTTTTTGAATATAGACTATAAGTGAAATTAGCCGATTTAAAAGCATGACAACACATTACCTGGGTAAATTTAATTTCCGGATTGGTAACTGGATCACTCATGGCTTTCTTAAGATCTATCTCAACTGACTAGAACGTAAAAAGTGTGACTGTCTAGATAATTCTTCCAGACTCTTGCTGACGCCGTCGGATGTGAAATCCGTAGTTTCGTATTTCAAATAGAAAGTATTTTATTTTTCATTATGCTAAATGCTTTAATCTATAGCAAAACTTGTCTTGTAAAACTAACAGATTTTTTAACAATTGTTTTCATTGAATAATATTTAAATATTAGGCAAAAAATGAAATATATCTATTGCGCAGTGGAGCAGCCTAAATTTCGTTCATTCTAGGTATGAAACCACCAATTATTGTTTCCCATTGATGCACAGACTAAAATATCACGTGCAGCTTAACTTTTCTTTCTATCTCCTCTCTCAATTATTCACTGATTTTGATGAGAATACATTCAAACGATTCATAGTAAATAGCAAAATGGTATTATAATAATTTATGTTTATTTTGAAAGTAAGAAATTGTATAAAAAGATGTTTAAAGTTAAAAATGTCATCATTTTTCGCCTTTCTCTTAAAAATCAAGGTTTTGACATAGTCAAAGTTTCCGTCAAACTCTTTTTTTGCTCTAAATGTAAGAGAAAGAAAAATACTATCATTGGAAAGAAAATTAAATTTGTGATGGTATTTGGCATAAATGAAACTTGTATAGATCTATAAAACTCTTCATAATATGTGTTGGGAAATAATTTGTCAAATTTTCGCACTGTGCCACGTGAAATTTAGATAATTTTCATAGTGTCGAATCTATTTGTTATTAGGTCTGTGTAAAACGTCACATATTAATGATTTTGCTGAAACATCAACCCAAGTATGGATAATGCAGCAGTGTAATTTTCATATAGAAAACTAAATTTCCACTTGAAAAATCAGAAAAGATGGGGTCACAAGGCATACGGCATGCGGTTTAATTTAATAATATTTTATTGCTTGATGTTATTTACATAAATACATGTGATATAAAAATTATAATAATAAATAACATTTGCAACTGGATTGGACCACGAGTTATCAGAACATCAGTTACGGTCCTTTCCAAAAATCTATTAATACGTTTTAAACATACAGCATAAAATCGAATAAAAATGGTCAGTTTTCCCATGCGTATTTAATCAAAAAAGGAGGAATTATTTTTTATTACAGGAACTACATTCGATACACCTCGGAGGTTTACATGCAGTGGGTGGTGGTAAATATCTTTGCGACGGTAAACGTTTTAACCAAAATCAGTTCGGCCTTATTCGTTATCATTTTGTTCAATTACAAACAGTGAGTGTTCAAACCTAAAACCAGAACTCAAAGTTAACAAGTTTAATTGAATTGAATGTTGTTTAACGGTTCATCAACACAGTATAGGTTATTTAGAGCCGCACCAGAGAGAGGGGAAGGACAATAGGAAGCCGGGAACCTGCCCTACTCTTATTATCGAATAGATTCCTATGGTTCTTTTAAACGTGCTCGGAGGATAGACCGATACACGGGACCGCCCGGTTTACGTCCCCATCCGACGGACCGGGCTAAGGGAAAGTGTCTTGCCCAAGAACACACCGACAGAACAAATACGCCATCAGTCACGAGAAGTTTAGGTCCTTACATGTTTATAAACTTTTTTTTTTTTAAATTTCAATCACCAAATTAATGGTGATCCATTTATTCACCCCGTCATAGGTTTGTGAGGGTCGGGGTGGGCCACCCCTCAGCAAACCGTACAGTTATATGATAAAATATGCGTCAAATATGTATTTAAATATAATACAACAAATATTTACAGAAGCTAGACTAAAGCATATCTTAATATAGACATAAACAAATGGGGAGGTTTTTTCTTTCTTTACGATTTCAGAATGAGTGCAATATGAATATTGGCCAAATTTGTTAAAGGGAGGCATTGCAATATGTATATATTTCAAAATATCTTCAGTGGATAATATGTCATGATTGGCATGTATCCCTTTAAAACTTGGAAGACATTTAATTTCACAATCTTCAAATGATAAACTTTACTTATTTATTATTTTTTGCATTCATTCTAAAATTGCAAACAAACTTTTTCTTTTCAAAAAACTATGGGGAAGAAAAAATTTGAACAAACTTAATAGAGGACCATAAGCTGATGCTACATGTAATACATGAGAGCTCTGTGCCATGTGGTTCCAGAGAAGAAGATTTTTTCCAGTTTTTCCCTATACAAGCCTATGTAAAACTGTGACCCCCGGGGTGGGGCCAAATGTGACCCCTGGGTCACCATTTGAACAAACTTGGTAGAGGACCACAAGCTTATAGCAAATGCAAAATATTAAACCTCTGGCTCTTGCAGTTTCAGAAGAATTTTTTTAAAGTTTTTCCTTATACATGTCTATGTAAAACATGTGACCCTTGGGGCGGGGCCAAATGTGACCCCAGGGTCACCATTTGAACAAACTTGGTAAAGGACCATAAGCTTATAGTAAATGCAAAATATCAAACCTCTGGCTCTTGTAGTTTCCTAGAAGAAGATTTTTAAAAAAATATATCCTATATAAGTCTATGTAAAACTGTGACCCTCGGGGCGGGGACAAATTTGACCACAGGGTCACCATTTGAACAAACTTAATAGAGGACCATAAGCTGATGCTACATGTAATACATGAGAGCTCTGTGCCATGTGGTTCCAGAGAAGAAGATTTTTTTCAAATTTTCCCTATACAAGCCTATGTAAAACTGTGACCCCCGGGGTGGGGCCAAATGTGACCCCTGGGTCACCATTTGAACAAACTTGGTAGAGGACCACAAGCTTATAGCAAATGCAAAATATTAAACCTCTGGCTCTTGCAGTTTCAGAGAAGAAGATTTTTTAAGTTTTTCACTATACACGTCTATGTAAAACATGTGACCCTTGGGGCGGGGCCAAATGTGACCCGAGGGTCACCATTTGAACAAACTTGGTAAAGGACCATAAGCTTATAGTAAATGCAAAATATCAAACCTCTGGCTGTTGTAGTTTCCTAGAAGAAGATTTTTTTAAAAAAAATCCTATATAAGTCTATGTAAAACTGTGACCCCACGGGGCGGGGACAAATTTGACCCAGGGTCACCATTTGAACAAACTTAGTAGAGGACCATAAGCTGATGCTACATGTAATACATGAGAGCTCTGTGCCTTGTGGTTTCAGAGAAGAAGATTTTTTATATGTCTATATGAAAAACATGCAAAACCTCAATATACAAACTTTGGACCCCCGAGGCACGGCCATTTTTGACCACGGAGACTTTATTTGAACAAACTTAATAGTCTAGGCGTTGGCGATCATTTAAAAAAAAACTGTTGAAATCTGTCCAGCGGTTCTTGAGAAGAAGAGGTTTCGACCATATATGGTAATGGCAGCCATCTTGGATGTAGCGCTGACCTAATTTTAACAAATCTAAAAAGTATTCATCTAAGGATCATCCATGTGAAGTTTGGTCAAAATTAGCCAAGCGGTTTCTGAGGAGAAGTCGTTTGAAGAAAAGTTAACGGTCGACAGACGACAGACGACGGACGACAGACAACACACCATCCCATAAGCTCTGCTGGCCGTTAGCTAAAAAAAGACAAGATGTTTCTATGGAGATGTGACTCTTCATTACTCAATGGGAACAGTGGGAAAGTAATGCCATAATATATTTACAAGTAAGTACAATTTCTGGTGTTTTTGTCGTTGTTATTTACTTAAAAGCACAGAGTAACGTTTAGCGAAAAAGGATCTGATTAGTGTAAAAGGGTTTTATATGCCAACCAGGGCTTTTCAAATTTTTCCAATTGATTATTTTTAATAGCGTTTATTTTTTCAGTATGATATAGGTATTTAATTTGTGGTTTAGAATGTTCAAAGAATGGCAATCTCCCATCTAACTTGCACTTATATATGAAGTATTTTGCATGTAGAAGTAATTTATTTAAAACAATGTCATATTGAATGGAACCAAACATAATAATTGTCATAGTCCATTCCGGTTGAATTTGTATATTCTTTTCTGTGCAAGTAAATTTGAAATTATCCCAAAATGTTTTTGAATATCTGCATTCCCAAAATAAATGAGTAATGGTTTCTGAAGTATCAGTGCAAAAACTACATGAATTGTCATTTTTTATTTTCATTTTTGTCAGAAGGAGGTTTGTGGCAGTAATTCTGTGATTCATTTTTACTTGAAACCATTGTAACTTTGTATCTTTTGTGCAAATGAAAGGTATTTTAAATAGTTTATTCCAATCTCTGTCTATATTTAAACCGTACTGACCCCATTTTGCAATAGATGTTGGCTGCACACCGGATTTATTTAAAACTTCATAAATAGGGCGACAGCCCTTTTTTGTTCCAGTTATGAGAGAAACTGCTAATGGGCAAACAGGGTTTTCTAGGTTGATGGCCAGATGTGCAAAATTCAGATTTTGAAGGTACTCCTTAATTGCCGCAGTCATACCTTCATATTCTATAAAATTTGAAAGTATGCTAAACTTTTCTATAAATAATCTAAAAGGAAGCAGATTACCATTGTTATCCATTAGATCATTAATAAATATAATACCTTTGTCATACCATCTCTGATAAAATACACTTGATCTTCCGATCTTAATGTTATTGTTGTACCATAACGGCTGTGTTAGAAATTGTTTCCATGACAGTGGTTTAACATTTAATAGAGTATCCAGACTTGTGTATACATCCTTCCAAAAGGGATTGCTTATATTTTGCAATTTATTTTTTACATAAACAGTCACCCAGAAATAACATCTTAGTCGTAAATGGATACATATGTTTATGGATTTTTATACATTTTTTATCTCCAACTAGGAATCTTCTAATCCATGTTAGTTTCAATGAATATATGAATTTTTTAATATTAATCATTCTTAATCCCCCATGTTCATAATATTGGGTTACAACAGTTCTCTTTATTTTGTCTGGGTGATTATTCCATAGGAAATTAAAACACATATCTTGTAGTATTTTAATCTGACTGTCAGATGGATTTGGTAAAAATGAAAAAAAATGGTTTAATTTTGATAAAGCTAAGCTCTTTATGACAGTAATTTTTCCAATCGGTGTGAGTATTCTTTTTGACCAAGATAGTAGTAATGATTTAATTTCTTTTATTTTTCTATCGTAATTTAATGCGACTAGACTATGTAGGTTCGTTGACATTATGATACCAAGGATCCCAAAGTCTCATTGATCCCAATTTAAATTTACATCTTTACAAAGTTTAGCCTTTGAGCCTTTATTTTTCCTAAACCATATAACTCTAGTTTTATCAACATTAACATTAAGACCTGATATTTCTGCATAGAATTTTAAAACAATTAGGGCATATTTAAGTGATTTTTCAGTGCCATCTAATACCAAGGAGGTATCATCGGCATATTGAGAAATTACATATTCAGTGTCCCCTACTTTGACTCCTGTGATGTCTTTATTTGTCCTAACCAGTATTGCTAATATTTCAACACATAAGATAAAAATATATGGGGAGAGCGGGTCTCCCTGTCGGCAGCCTCGGTGAATAGAAAACCAATCTGTTAAGTGTCCATTAACGGAAATGCAGGATTTTATATCATTGTAGAAAACCTTTATCCACTTCCTTATTCCTTGTCCAAATAGAAAAAAAAAAAATACCTGATCAATAAATGACCATAAAAGTGTATCAAAAGCCTTTTCAAAATCTACAATAAGAAGTAGTCCAGGTATATCATTTTTTTCAGTATAATAAAACAAATCGTATAGAACGTGTATTTTCACCTATATATCGCCCTGCCAAAAAAACAGTCTGATCATCGTTTATAAGTAGAGGTAAAACTTGACGCAAATTTTTTAAGTATTGTTTATCTTTGTTTGTTTTTGGAATGCATGTTATAATTCCTTCTTTTTGCGTGATTGAAAGTTCTCCTTTTAATAAACCATGGTTAATGGATCTCAAGAGGAAAATTCCTAGATCTTTCCAGAAAAAATTGTAAAACTCTATGGTATAACCACTAGAGCCTGGGCTCTTGAGATTTTGTGCATTTTTAAACAAAATAATAATTTTGATAATTCTATTGGGCCTTCTAGTGTATTTGGTTGCTCTCTAGTAAGTTTTGGTACATGACTATCTTTAAACAGTTCATTTAAATTTACATGTTTTACTGGTCTATGTATATACACTGATTGATAAAAATTCCTAGTTTCTTTCAAAATATCATGTTGATCTTTTAGGACTTTGCCTTCAGTAGAAATAAGAGAGGGTATACATTTACAAAAATATTTTGTGATTTTCTCCCCTTCATCTAACCATTTTGCTTTCGATCTTATTTTTATTCCATCTATTTTTTTTGTCAAAGTTTTCCTAACAGAAAACAGACTTTTTCTTTTACTTTCTACACGAATTAAATCAATATCTAATTGCGCTTCTAACATCTCTATTTCTTTTAATAGATTCGCTTCTGTTTATTCTTCTTGTTTTTTAATAAAAGATGAATATGATATTGTTTTCCCACGAATCTCCATCAATAAAGTTTCAAAAAAAAGTTGATCATCAATATCTAACAACAGATCTTTACAAGGAATGTCTTTGATTTGTAGATTTATGTTTTGATTTTGTGTTCCATATTGAAGTTTTGTATTGTCAAATACTGTTTTAATTTCATCTACATATTTTTTGTCTTTCAGAAGGAAGTTATTGAATTTCCAGTATGATCTACCTCTTTCAAATTTTCCAAAAGTGAAAGATATAGTTATTATTGAATGGTCTGTTCTGTACCCGGGTAAAATTGTGCTGTCTTCGATGTCAGTAAATAAATGTTCTGATATTAAAAAGAAGTCTAGTCTTGCCATTTTATTAGTATTTGGGCGTCTCCATGTGAACCCCTTTTTATCGAAATTTAGTTCTCTCCAGCAGTCTACTAAGTTACATTCATCAATACGATTTTTAACATTTGCCCTAGCATTAGGGTTATTTATGTTTATATAGTTAAAAGTATCAATTTCAGGGTTTAAAACCAGATTAAAATCTCCCCACAGAATAGTTTCGTTTCCATATCTATCAATATCTTGCTTTATGTTTGCATAAAAATCTGGTTTATCTTTATTGGGACAATAAATATGTATTAAGGTCATCCTTTTCCCATTAATTGTAACATCTAGAATAAGTGTGTTACCATCTGAGTCCCCTTCTCTTTTATGTACTTTGTATTCAAAATTGTTATTAAATAAAAGTGCAACCCCTTTAGACTGACTATTAACATTATTAAAAAAACATTCGTATCCCCACTCTACATGTATATAGTTTTTCGTCTTTAAGTACAAAATGTGTATCTTGAAGAAAATATACAGAAAATGACTTTTGTTTTAAAAAATGGAAGACGTCTTTACGTTTGTTTCTATCACCAAGGCCTTGGACATTCACTGAAATAAATGTTACCTTTTCAGACATAATTCAGAAGACTGTGTTTTGACACATACTGGCTGTTGGTCAGACTACACTGAACCTTGTGCAAATAGTTTAATATAAAAAATAGAATCAACATAATCATAATATAGAGTATATTAAAACTTTGTTCCATATGGTCTGTTCCCACTGAAGTGTCAAAAGAAATAAGAAAGAGCATTTAAAGAGATAAAAAAGTAAGGTATTTTTACATAAAAGAAAAAGGGAGTTATCCATTGGACTTCGGAAAATTTCATAGATTAAATCCACACACTGAAAAAAAAGAAAAAAGAAGCATAACAAAGACGTGGACAACTACGAAATGTAGTGATGCGTTCCATGTACCTTGGCTGAGTATTCATTTTACCATTTAAACGTTATACTGTTACTTCTAGAGCAACACATTTTACCACATCAAACAACAAAAAACAAACTCAGTGCCTCAAAATGATTACACTATACTCATGATGATATATATATACAACAGACAACAAGAAAAACTTTGCATCCATAAAAAAACCCACAACAACAACAACAAGTATTCACAATATTTTGCATCTTCACTCCAATTATATAAGATAGACTAACCTATTAAAAACCAAGTGCGGCATTCAAAGAAATTAAGTAGTTATTCCGCCTGTGAGATTTTTGAAGATGTTACATATATTAAATATAAACCATTGGACAAATCAAGGTAATACATATTGCCTTGTTTTTTGTTTTTGTTTTTTCAATTGGATAATTACTTGCACTACTGAACCACTTAAACCTATGTAATCATACGTTGCAAACAGGATTAAACTATTAAAGGGACACAGTCCATAAATACGCCAATATTGTGTTTAACCAACTTATCAGGGTTTAAACTGTCTGGCTGCCCACCAGCCACTTTGTATCGTAATAAATGTATACGTGAACTTTTTGAGCATTGACCTAAAATTATGGAAGCTGTCCCTTTAAAACACTAAGACATAATAAAGACATTATCAAACCGTTTGTTCACTATCAACCTAGATATTTTTCCGACAACCGTTTCATATACACAGTACTGCTTGTCTGCTAACATATAAACACACAATAATAATCAGACTTCTAGAGCAACATATTTTGCTACATAAAACAACAAAAAACAAACTCAGAGTCTCAAAATGACTACAATATACTCATGATGATATATACAACAGACAACAAGAAAAACGTTGCATCAATCAAAAAAAAAACAAGTATTCACAATATTTTGCATCTTCACTCCAATTATATAAGATAGACTAGCCTATTAAAAACCAAGTGCAGCATTCAAAGAAATTAAGTAGTTATTCCGCCTGTGAGATTTTTGAAGACGTTACATATATAATAAATATAAACCATTAGACAAATCAAGGTAATACATATTGCCTTGTTTTTTTGTTGTTGTTTTTTTAATTGGATAATTACTTGCAATACTGAACCACTTAAACCTATGTAATCATTCGTTGCAAATGGAATTAAAATATTAAAGGGACACAGTCCATAAATATGCCAATATTGTGTTTAACCAACTTATCAGGGTTTAAACTGTCTGGCTGCCCACCAGCCACTTTGTATCATAATAAATGTATACATGAACTTTTTGAGCATTGACCTAAAATTAGGGAAGCTGTCCCTTTAAAACACTAAGACATAATAAAGACATTATCAAACCGTTTGTTCACTATCAACCAAGATATTTTTCCGACAACCGTTTCATATACACAGTACTGCTTGTCTGCTAACATATAAACACACAATAATAATCAGACTTCTAGAGCAACATATGTTACCACATAAAACAACAAAAAACAAACTCAGAGTCTCAAAATGATTACAATATACTCATGATGATATATACAACAGACAACAAGAAAAACTTTGCATCCATCAAAAAAAACAAAAAAAAAAAAAACAACAACAACAAGTATTCACAATATTTTGCATCTTCACTCCAATTATATAAGATAGACTAGCCTATAAAAAACCAAGTTCGGCATTCAAAGAAATTAAGTATTTATTCCGCCTGTGAGATTTTTGAAGACGTTACATATATAATAAATATAAACCATTAGACAAATCAAGGTAATACATATTGCCTTGTTTTTTGTTGTTGTTTTTTTAATTGGATAATTACTTGCAATACTGAACCACTTAAACCTATGTAATCATTCGTTGCAAATGGAATTAAAATATTAAAGGGACACAGTCCATAAATATGCCAATATTGTGTTTAACCAACTTATCAGGGATTAAACTGTCTGGCTGCCCACCAGCCACTTTGTATCATAATAAATGTATACATGAACTTTTTGAGCATTGACCTAAAATTAGGGAAGCTGTCCCTTTAAAACACTAAGACATAATAAAGACATTATCAAACTTATTTTGCAATTATGAACACTAGTTTTATGTACTTCAAGTTCTGCAATGGTGGGACGTGGGTGGTTGTGGGGGTGGGGAGAGAGGGGCGGTGCGGGGAGGTGGGGAGTGGAGGCGGTGCGGGAAATGATAATGTGTTTTACCAAAGAAATTATGATTTATACAAGGAAATGTCTAGCCGTCCTAGATTCGGAGTCTGACCGGTGTCTCCCTGTTTTGTGGTGACCTGTTTAATGTTTTAAGAGGCACCAGACCTTTCCATGTTTCTTTTACAAAACGCTAACATAGAAACTTATAATATGCATATATTAAGATATAAACAGTACACTGCTTGGCATGTAGATTCGGAACTATATATGAATACATAGAGGGTCTTAGTTAAAACATATTTATTTTACATCGATTGCGAAACAAGTTATTGCAACTTAGATTAATCACTCTCGATGACTTCCTGGGTAGAACCAGTACTAAGCAATGTGGATTAATTATCTTGCTCAAGGATAAATAAAATTGG
>JAWPHD010017943.1:0-42193 GCA_037043455.1 Cyrtodaria siliqua
ACATTTTATACACAATTATTAAAAAAGAAAACGACTTGTATTAATACCAGTTTTGCATCACTGGCTATTAATGCGTGACGTGAACATCGTCGATTACATCATTGTCCTTGACGCTTTTATGTGAGATTTCATTGACGAATTGAATTGAATTGGATTTTATAGTCGCACCAACAGCTAAGGTCATTGACGAACATAATAGAACCTCGAACGCAGGTTAAGCCAACAATACTATCAACCATAACAAGCAAAATAGCTGCCGGGAGAAAATAGCATTATATCTGGGTTGGAACTGGAAACACAGTTTAACATAATAACCGATCAAGTCACGGGTGTTTAAACAATATTGAAAAAAAACAACAATGAAGACGTAAACTCGCCACGACCATTTTTTCTTACCAGACACTTTCTTCCCAAATTTTACCATCAGTTTTTCCTACCAAACATTTTGAATCAAGGTGGGCGAATTGGCTTGGCACTGGTCAAATCCTTGACATGCGTTACATATTGATTACATATTCACATTTGTAGCACGACGTGCTAGAAGTACACTTCAGCACAGAAATACAATTGTTCACATGTAAGGGATGCGTGTGCGCTAGTGTGTTAATTACAACACACATTTTTCACTGTTACCATGTGTAATTATAAGATTGCGTTATCAAAGTGAAAAACTCAAAGAAAATGTTCATTGCTACCTTACCATGTGTAATTATGAAAACCATATAAGAGTCGCTGCCGTTCCGGTAGCGAATGATGTTTTGGTCTTTCTAGGTCGACAATTGGGTGTACCTTTTATACAACATCGATGTTCACCGCACGTGCGGTGGAGTACTGAAATCATGCGAAGGATGAGTCATACATAGAATAACATTTATTAGTCCTTGAGCGGGGTATAGACCCCTCTCCACCCCCACTCCAATCCCCACTGTGGGGAATTGTATAGGGTATGATTTTCTGAAGTTCAAATAGAAAGCTTCAAAATGAGACTTGTCTGTCATCTGAGCGTTGGGGACGTTTGTGTGTAACACACGTGACAAAAACGTTACTATAACAATTCCAATGCACGATCAATAAAGTTGAATATTAACAAAACAATGCTAATGAACAGCAAATACGACCTATATTTATGTCATGTATGAATTGTTTATTTCATACAACCTTTTCAACATAATGAAAATATACTGTAGTTTACGTTACACTCCATTCGTTACCAAAAGTTCATATATACAGTTAAAATAAATAGACCTTAAGTTATCAGTAGACCCCTACCCACCCACCACCCCTTGTGGGAATGAGGACGTTTTGAAGGCTATACTTCTTATTTGATTTTGGAATGTATAATTTAATTTGTTTAATTTGTCGATCGCAATTTTGAATGAGATTTTAACCTTAGCCTTTATAAGTTACCTTTGCTCACTAAGTGTTGTGTGTTCGACACCCACCTTTTGTAAATATTTAGAGGCTGTTTTTATATTAACCTTTGTTTGTATTACCCATTATGACATCGCAATAGTACTAAAGTCGTAGAAGGAACTTCTTTTATCAACCCCTTGTGTTTGTGATGTAGCCATCGTCGGAACCCACGTCTGATGGATTCCGCTGATTGACTGATACATGAATCTTGATGAATGGAGTGATAGCGTACACGTATCGACGATGTGGTGTAGAATACTTCGATTGTATGTGTTCTTTCTGACTGTTGTTCGCTTTTGTTGACTATCATATGTTCTGTGAATGTACATTACCTGTTCGACCGTTTTACTTACTTTTTTGAAATATACTCAGTACATTTAAAAACGCAACAGAGTTGATTTTCAATTATTTTTGTCCGCTGTTTTGTTGTTTATTTTATGTTAGTACACATGTCTCTGTGTCCCAATGGTTAACATATGGCGATAAGCAGTTGCATAAGATTTGCTTTACTTCTTTCAGTTAAAACACATTTTGCTCGCGGACTTCAGTTCCACTCTAGAAATTCAAACAATTACCAAGTGTTGCGTTTTCAAATGTACAGAGTGTACCTGGATATAAACATCGGCAGGTTCCGGAAAGCTCAGTGGATAAGCTCTTGCGTTTTAGAGATGCTGTGGGTTTGATCGAGCAGAGTTGTATCTGCCATAATGTGTTTGCTGAAACTCAGAATGATGGGATAACAGTTGTGTCATAATGTATTATAGTCGACATATTTTAAGTCGGTTAATATCTTGTACTTGTCTATGGGCAGTACATGAGCAACTGGGGGAAACGACGTGACCAACATATATGCAAGTATATATGAAGCATGCATGACCATTCAGAATAACCGGGTTACTCCAATTCAAAATAATTAGTAGCTACTAAAGTACCGACAGCTTAACCTGGATGAAACGCACTTATGAAAGTTCAGGCATTAGGATGAACAGTTGGGGTGATAGGGTTGCCTTGTACTATGCCGAACAATGGGATGGTTGTGTAAGCATCGTTTTGGTCAACCTAATTAATTATATTTTTAGTAACAGCATGACCAACACTTATAGCCTAAGGGGAGATTTGTTTGATGAAACAATCAGATGACCGGGGAAACTCTCGGCAACCACGAGTAAGGTGGTCACCTTGTTTCTGAACAATGAGAGGCTTATATAAGTACCCTGTATCCAGCAGTCTGGAAAGTAAGTTAAATAATTTGTTTACTCCAAAATGCTGAGATTTGTATTTTCAAGCCAGTTTTGGCGACACAGAACTGGATTCGGAGATCGGAATCCAGTTTTAAGAGCACTCGTGGCTGTCAGAATGAAGCACAGATCTCGGCTATAAAAGAAACGAGATTGCATTCATTTTGCAGATTCTTTTTGACTAAGCCGCACACCCTTTAAACTAGTAGACTGATTGCACATTAAAATATAGTAGAGTTATTAGATATAGTAATAGTCCAAGACGGTAGCCCTATTGTCAACCCTTTTTATGTGATGTCCTATTTGGCCTTTTATTCATCTTTAAATTTGTTTCTTGTTTCTGTGTATGTTTGTGGTTGACTGTCGTCCTTGAATGCTGCTTTTCCTGTTCGATTTTTTAACCATATGGCACACCAGATCGCTACCCTAAATGAAAATATGGAAGCACAAAATACGACAACGAGAGACATTTTAAGGGCCCAAAGGAAAGCTCTTGACTCTCAAGGCGTTCATTATAGTATAAAGGTATTCGATAGTTCAGTGCCAGGCGAATACAAAGAGTGGTTAAAAAGTAAAGTATGGACAAATACACCGAAGCATTGTGGTGTAGTGGTTATAGCGTCTGCCTTGCATTCGGGAGGTCGTGGGTTCGAGTCCCCTGACCGCGTCATACCAAAGAATTTAAAATGGAGTAGTCACTTGTAACCCTTGCCTGACGAGCAAATAATGGGTAGTGCTACGACTGATTGACCAGTGTCAGAATAATGTGACTGGGTGGGTGGGGGTATCATGTCTACTGCGGCGTGGTATTCCAGTGTGGCAGCACTATAAAGAAACCATTGAGTTCGCTGCTTCAAGTAGACATATCATCACATCACACACAACAACACACAGATAAAAGTCCAGACATTGTGCCTATAATCGTCGGGTAGGACGCCTGTCGTAGGTGGAAGGACTATAATCCTTAGAAATACACACACACACATATGGACAAATACAGTTACTTACACAGATCAAACAGTAAGCTTAACGAACAAGTAAAGGACCTGTAGGAGACCTTATTGAACGATTCCTAGATAGAGATACTGGGACATATGACGAGTTAAAAACTGAACTGTCGCACGCTTCTCAGACGTGACCGATACGTCACATGCTGTTTCCCTTTTTAAGCAAGGTAAAACAAAATCCCCACGAGTGTACAGTTGTACTCTGAGAGACTGATAATTTGGCTGACGAAGCTTACAGTAATGAGGAAGGCCCAGGTCACGGTATAGTACAAACAAAGCTAGTAGAATTTCTTATTGACGGACTGGTCGAAGACTCTATTAAAATTAGGGTTATGAGAGATAGATCTAGACGTTTTGAGCACTCAGTTGCAACTGATGAACAAAACTCGAGGAGACTCTAAGATTCGCACTAAGAACCAAAGATAGACACATTTTTACACATAGACTCGACCGACGAGACGGTCAAGAACCCATGCAAGTTGACCATTTTAGACCACGCCGCGCCTGTTTCAAGTGTGATTCAAAGAACCATCTCTCGAAATAGTGCAATAATCGAGGCGATAATCACAAAACTGGAAATATAGGACGGACAACTAATACACTCGAGTCATAATGTAGCTTAAATGGCTTGAGTGAAAAGAAAAAAGACATACCTACATTTCGTATTTCGACAACTGGTAGTTCAAATTCATGCATTATAAAAATAGGAAAAGCTAAATTTAGAGCTCTCATTGACACGAGCACTAATTGCTCGCTCTTGAATGAAAAAATGTATAAATCGTTGAAAGATAAACCACGTTTAGAAAATAAGGAAGCTAATTTACAGGGTGTAGACTAGATGGTAGTTTCTTAAAGGTGTTAGGCCGATTAAAATTAAAATTTGAAATGAGATCTGAAAAATATGAATATCCGTTCTGAAGGTTTGCTGTAGTGTAGTGTAGTGTTGTTAATGTGTAGTTTAACAGTTCATCGAAAAATACCTTTGTCTAGGTAATTATATCGTGTGTAGCGATATTGGTCTTAAATTAACTGTCATCATATGACTTATATACTTGTGATATGCATGCTTCATAACCGCTGCTCCCAACTAAATTCCATTATGTTTATCTCGCTCTTCGGGGCATAGATTTTTATGAGATACTGGGACCATACGCCGTACGACATGGGGGAGATTAATCTCCATGTCCACCGCCATATGCATGCCATCTTCGGGATGGTTAAAATGTTGTACTCTTGATTTTATTAATATTGAGTTCTGCTCATGCCGGGACTACATGGCGTGAGCGGTAGCTAGTATATGTCACTACCGCTCATGAACAGTCTCAATCAAACCGAGACTGCAATATTTCGTATGTGTCGTTTTCGGCCGTTTCCAAAGGTCCATTATCATACTCCTTTTTATAGACCCTCGTTCGAATATACTGGCTACTAATGTTTACGGAGCTTATGGATTTAGACAGGTTATGGAGATAGGACGGTAGATACAGGGGTAGTTTAAGGCAATAAGGATTATAAGCGATGAAATAAGGACTAATTATTGATGTAACGATCAATTTTAAAGTAGGGTCTGTCGCTTACCTTGAGTCTAAAACAAATATATATATTGTATATATATCTTATAAATCTCATTTTTCTGTATATTTCACAGATAGTTTAAAATGGCCGCCCCAAACGACCAGGTACAGGGAGAAGAAATGTGACCGACAATCTCGATCAATTTACGACAGTAAGCCAATGATAAAAACATCCCCCTCGAGATATATAAAAATGAGTATAGGCCTAAATACCTATCTAGGTCAGCGTTGCACGACGGGTTAGGAGCCCTAGACGTTTTACGGTTTTATGAATTGGATTTCCCTTATCTAAAGGGGAAACTGAGTAGTAAAATACCGATGGTGTTGCTCTTTTTGGGGCAACATTTTACTTATGACCTTCTGTATAGGACGATGGGTGGACTGAGCATGTATGTATGCTCTTGTGCAGCTCATGTTTTACTTTCAAAGTGATAAATTGTTTCTTGGAAAAGCTTATAATTTATGCATATGACACGAGTATGTTCGCTAGACTACTGGTAGAAGTAGGTAGAACTGCAGGTTGACAGACGACGGATTAATTGAGCTGGTCGAAAACTGTGAACTTAAACGTTCATCTGAGGACGGTCAACTGACTGAAAGGACAGATTGCCTCTTAAGTAATATGTTGACGTTAATGGAAGCTAGACATAGGTATTTAAAATCATTGCCGTGTACAGTATGTAAAGAGAAGATAAACAGATTGTCTTCACAATACAGACTACCGTGTTGTTTATCTAGAGTGCACCCTGACTTTGCTCTACGCGATGGAAACAGCATATGGCCAATGTGTAAATGTTGTTTTTACGATGACGGTACCCCGAATCGAGAAGACGAAACTTTAGACGATTTTTTTAAACGAATTAGACTTGCAGAATATAATCAAACATATATTGAAGATTTTGACAATATATTCAGGGACTTGACGACTTACACTGTCCTTTTTATTGTTATTTCAGGGACCATGACACTGTTACTGACGATAATCCTACTTTGGGGAGGAACCATTGACTCTATGGTAGTTGAAAATATTTTCTTTAACAAAGTGACTGAATTCAGTATGAGTAATGCTCGCTGCATCTTATCAATTGTCATCTCGATGGAACCTTACGACGATTTTTTAGACAAACTTTCAGACGACATAACAAAGGCTGCTGCTCTCGCTGACACAATCAATTATGTCAGTGTATGGTTACCAAGGTTCCTTAGATGATACTCAGGGTGTCAATTGCCTGGTGTATGGTAACATGTCAACCAATATCAGCGCAGTCTATAAAGGCTTATACGGTGAATTCGAAAGTAAAGAGTTATTTTTTATTGACATGGAACTTTTCGATCGCCTGTAATCTTTCCTAAAATATTTATTTAAAAAACTTAAAAACAAGAACAACAGCACGAGCAAGTATAGCCAACCACACACATACCCGAAATATTTAACATATTCCATATTCCATCTATTTCAACAGATCTGCGAACGAAAGGGTACATCTTAAGTGGTGTTTATAGAGTATTTCAAGGCCTTAGGCACGAATTAAATGCGACCCAGGACTTACATAGTGGACTAATGGCCACATTTGTTGAGTATAACAGGTTAAGACATTCAGCTCAGATAAAAAGACAGAAACGAGCATTATTTGGTTTCTTAGCACTCCTCTTTAGGAATATTATATTAGCGCCGTCTGATTTAGATAGTGTAAAGCGTAATATAAGAAAATTGGCAGACAACCAGAAAGTACTGGAGCATTCACTTTTAGATAGTATGTCAGTAATGAAAACATCATTCGCGGTATCAGAAAACAGGAAGTATTAGAAACTCTGCAGACATTAAGTGCAGAATTTGTAAGTACTAGAGGTTACCTTAATAGACATGTAGGAAACATTAATAAGTTTAAAATTTATTCACGAAAATGAATCTAATTATAGATGAAATCAAAGCAGTGATTCAAAGCTGCAATTTTTATTACATTCAATTATAGATCAAATTGAATATACTCACAATAGGTCGTCTATTTCAGCAAGTCAACTTCAATAGGCTCTCTTAGGATAAGTGCTTAACTTCCGGCAACTCTCTCGTTGCCTATTGATCCACACGAAAGCTTGTTTGATTACTACAAACACTTGAAATTCACAATCTATATAGACGATGAACAGATAATTGTAGTCACCGAGATTATGTTGATATAACATATCAGGCTGTTCGAGTTATATTACGCAAACAGTTTGTTCTTCCCTTACCATGATGTTAAAACCACTGACTCAAAAGGTATTGTAACATACTATAAGCTAGAAAGTGATTTTCAAGCTATCAATCAGGAAAGGACGCTTTACTTCTTTCTGTCAGAAACAGAAGCAGGTTACTGTAAAGATCCACTGATAAGATCATATAGTTTAAAAAGAACAATCCAAAATACATACCAATCAACTTCTTGCTTAGTAAATCTATTTGTTAAAAATACAGAGCGGTCATCTAAATACTGCGAACTGAATGCATCATCAATAGATCTGTCCAAAGCTATATATGTCGCTGAAACGATATACTTTTTAATGACCAACGAAGAACTGACCTTCCATATAAACTATAAGAATAAATCACCAACAACCCTTTAGATTAACCCACCTTATGGTTACTTTAACGTAGATCAGACATGTACCGTCACGTCTGAGCGATTGACGCTTGTAGGACCTTACGAAAACCATGCAATCAAACTTTACTATCACTCCAACCATGACTTTCTTAAAAGAGCTGGGTTTTAAGGCTATAAATATTAAGCTTGATTTTGTGGTAAATTTGTCGGATAAGATGATTAAAGTACCCAATATCAGAACCCAAAAATAAATTAGGTGATATTCAAAAAATCGAAGCCAAACGATAAGCCATACTCAAATTGGGAATATGTAACGACTGTTTTGGGTATATTGGTTATTCTAACATTTTTAATTGTTATCAAATGCTTAGCCAAACGTTATAAAAATGGTTACTCTCTAAATTAAGAAAATGGTCGTTCAGGGGGCGTGTGAATGTCATTCCACTGCAGAGTCCAGACCCCCACGAAGAAGACGTACATTATGATATTCTAGAGATACCTGGCGATCCGGCGTTATCGTTGATTGGTGGTTCTTGGACTTGGACTAGAGTCCCGGGACTGTATCTGATTCGGACGCCGAAAGAAACGATTCAGCAGATTCTCAGCGTCGAGTGGACAAACACCTGATTCTGGCAAATGAAAAAAGGGACAAGCTAATGGTTTTTAGACCGCTGTATCGTGGATTTAACATACAGCTGGGGACTACCGCCAACAGAGGTTCTCCTCGAACAAAACCGAGTGGCTTAGAAGCAGTTTATGTAATTATATGTTCAAGTGTGTTTAATTATTTAACCAAGTCCTCTCACTCTCTCTCAAAGTTGTGAAGTAATTACGTACACGTAAATAGTTTAAGGGGGAAAATACCATTGGAACGCGCTCAACGCGTCTTTTGGGCAGAAGACACATTTAAGCTAAAACACACTTGAGACATTTTGTAACCTTGTAGATAGATCATGTATTCAGAGTATTGGACTTGTATTTGCAAACTGTGGAGCAAGGGGGAAAACCAATGCAGACAGCAGAAAACACACACATACAACAAGTGTTCAAATGTACACATTGGCAGAAAGGGACTGTGCATGGAGACTACTTTAGTGTCAAAGTGTACTACTTCATATCAGTACACTTACCAACGTGATGTCATACTAATATGATGTCATACCAATATGATGTCATACCAACGTGATGTCATACCAACATGATGTCATACCAACGTGATGTCATACCAACATGATGGCATACCAACGGGATGTATTACCAACGTGATGTCATAACCAACGTGATGTCATATCAACATGATGTCAGTTGTCATACCAACAAGATGTCAGATGTCATACCAACCAGGTGTCAGATGTGATTAATTAAACAGTGATGAACATTAAGCAATAATTAACACTGAACAATTGTGAACTACAAACAATAATTATTACAATTAGTATAGAATTTAAATAGATAACGTTATGGATTAACTTGCATTGTGTAAATTTTATGCATGTGATAACATGTTTTGATTTGATTGCTCTCATAATTTGTATGACTATAATCCTGTAGGCTCTGGGAGAAATTTTACTGAATTTTTGTAGAGGAGGAATAGGTATTAGAGTCGACATATTTTAAGTCGGTTAATATATTGTACTTGTCTATGGGCATTACATGAGCAACTGGGGGGAAACGAGGTGACCAACATATATGCAAGTACATGTGTGAAGCATGTATGATCATTCGGAATAACCGGGTTACTCCAAATCAAAATAATTAGTAGCTACTAAAGTACCGACAGCTTAACCTGGATGAAACGCATTTATCAAAGTTCAGGCATTAGGATGAACAGTTGGGGTGATCGGGTTGCCTTGTACTCTGCCGAACAATGGGATGGTTGTGTAAGCATCGTTTTGGTCAACCTAATTAATTATATTTTTAATAACAGCATGACCAAAACTTATAGCCTAAGAGGAGATTTGTTTGATGAAACAGTCAGATGACCGGGGTAGCTCTCGGCAACCACGAGTGAGGGGTCACTTTGTTTCTGAACAATGAGAGGCTTAAATAACAGTAGTCGGGGAAAGTAATTAAATAATTTGTTACTCCAAAATGCTGAGATTTGTACTTTTAAGCCAGTTTTGGCGACCGAGAACTGGATTCGGAGGTCAGAGTCCAGTTTTGAGTACACACGTGGCTGTCAGATGAATCACATATCTCGGCTATAAAAGAAGCGAGATTGCATTCATTCAGCAGATTCGCACACCGTTTAAGGTCTAATTACACTAAATCAACAGGATGTGCTCGCCTGGTGCATTCGAAAGTAGCAAGGGGTAAAAATAGTGTTGACCTTTGACCCGGTGTTATTATACAACTGAAGAAATGTTTCTTAGAAGCTAATAAACCCCCTATTTCCTTGTTAATGTTCAATAGCAGACATGTTTATTTGCATGATAAAGTAAGTTTCCCAGAATTCTAACGAGGTTTGAGATTTTAACAGGTTGTCAACAGTCTAACTTTACTATGGAAGGGCAATGGAGACTCATTTACACTATTATAACCTATAAGGAGAAATCATGTATTTTTCAGAATTGCATAAAAAATGATTTTCTAGGCATTTATTTTGTTTGAATAGGTGAGTTGAACTCAGAAAGAGAGAAAAAAAAAAATATCATTTTCAGACTTTTAGACTATTTTAGAGGGTTTTTGGCAACTTTTCCTCAAATTTTCTGTTTTTCTCTGTGATATTTTTTATTTTTTTGGAATTTTTGTGAAAGATATATGGCAAAATGTGTGGTATACATACTCAGGGATGTGAAACAAAGCCACCAGAGTTGATTTGATGAGAAAATGTTGAACGGTTGCTGAGATATTGCTTTTTTTATTATTTCTTAATTTCGCGACAAAATCGACTCGATTTAGTGCATGGTCAAGCGCAGGTAAATCGCAATAATTTCAAGACGAAGTCATTCGGCATTGCGAAACAAGTTAAAATGTTCTTTTATTAAGTTGTTGGGTTGAATCGACCAGTTTAATTAAAAAACATGACGCAAAAATAATCCCTTATATTAGTAGACTGCTTGCACATTAAAAGATAGTAGAGTTTATGTCGCTATGTCCACCGCCATATGCATGCCATCTTCGGGATGGTTAACATTCTGTACTGTTGAGTTTATGAATATTGAGTTTTGCTCAACCCGGGGCTAGGGGGCGTGAGCGGTAGCTATATTTCAATACCGTTCATGAACAGTCTCAATCAAACCGAGACTGCAATATTTCGTATGTATCGTGTTCGGCCGTTTCCAAAGGTCCACTCTAATACTCTTTTATTCAAAGTTAGACATTTTATTCTGGTTTCTTAGTTTGTATATTGTGAAAGTGAATTGATAGATAGTAGTTTAATAAATACTTTTTAAAGACTATTACTTAAGTATTGCACGTCACTATAGAACAATAAGAGTATTGTATTAAACGCATTAAACATTGCCATATATATATAGCTAACGAATATTAGATCTATGTGTCTATGGTTATTTAACGTAACAAGACTCCGAAACACGGGACCGCTCAATTAACTTCTCCGTCCGACGGACGTGGCTAAGACAAAACTCCGAAACACGGGACCGCTCGTTTAACATCCCCGTCCGACGGACGTGGCTTAGACAAGACTCTGAAACACGGGACCGCTCAATTAACGTCCCCGTCCGACGGACGTGGCTAAGACAAAACTCCGAAACACGGGACCGCTCATTTAACGTCCCCGTCCGACGGACGAGGCTAAGACAAGTACCTTGTCCAAGGACACACCGAAGAAACCCAGATTCGAACCCATGATCTCTGGATTTGGAGTCAACCGTGGATCACCATGGCCACTGAGTTACATTTAAAACCATGTCTACTGTGTTAGTTAGTATTGGCCAATATATTGTTTGATGGATTTCGTTCAATATAGAAGTAAAATCAACAGGACAAAATTGCAACTGAACATATATTAGTGTTTATTCATAGTATTTTGTACCATACTAAACTCGTAAGAACGTTGGAAAAAGAGGATTCTGTATGTTATATTTATGTATTTGCCCCTTTCCATAAAATAACGTCAGATTACACTGCAATATTTAGAAGAAAAACTAGTCGGACAATAATACATTCTAAACACCGCGTTCAACGGCTCATAAGGAACACGAGAACACTGCTTTGTAAATAAAATCTAGACGGAAGCTGTAAGTATTATTTTTTTTCACATTTAAACCTGTTTTTCCCTCAAGCCATACTGTACTGTAGTATGCCCGGAAGCAAGCAATATATATGGATTGTGCCATTCCATGCCCCCTCTCACTCATTATTAAATGGCAGATTAACTTGTGTTAGGCTTTCTGAGAATCTACAATGATCTGGCGATACAAACTGGAATGACATAGGTTTACAAATGAAACAAAACAGGAAAACCAACAGCTTCCCTCTAGAATTGACTTTGCCTGACACGTCTGGTGCTTCAATTTTTTTAAAAGATTACGAAAATGTCAAATGGCTTAAAACTGTTATTAATAAATATAAATGTTTGGTTAATAGGACAGCAACGTTTTTGAATTATTCCATGACTGACAATGGCAGCAAAGTAATACATTATGTTTTGCTGTCCAGCTACGCCCAGACCGCATACGTGCAATACGTGTAAATACCCAGACCGCATACGTGCAATAAATGTAAATACTATATTTCCTGTTTCCTGTTCGACTTTTGTATCTACTATAGATATTTGTATTTGTATTGGTTAACCTACTTCGCACTCCCATATTTGAATTCATACCTGCAACACTGTTATTGTATTGCCATATGGATGGATGTATAGCGATTATTTAACTGCTGGGATCGATTATAGGGAAATACTTCACGAGCGGTAGACGTGTGGTTCTTTTCACGAACGAGCGTACGCGAGTGAGTGAAACAACAAAGCACGTCTACCATCAAGCGAAGGATTACCCAATAATCGATCCCAGCAGTTAAATAATCTATTTATTACACTTTAAATTACGTTTTTGCAAACAAATATTCGCTTTATTTCAACGTTATCGGCGGATGACACTTTGTTGACGTCACGACTCAACGTCGCAACGTTAGTTATTATTATGTTCTAAGTTAGCAACGTTAGTTATTATTGTGTTCTAAGTTAGTTATTAATATTTAGCGATTATGAATATTCTTGCACTGAAAAATCCCGATCTTTCACGCATAGAAATGTAATGAATGTATTTAGTATAGTATTTGACGTCATTTGAAGCACAGTTGGACGATGACCAAATACGAGTTATATCGTAATTCAGTGCAAGTAATTGTAACTCCGTATGGTGGCATATTTCTGCCACGAGATAGCTAGATAATTTATCATCTAGCTATCTCGTGGCAAAATATAAGAATCCATCATGAGTATCCATGTGAGATAGAGAAATCTCACCCGAGGGTCAGAATTGTAACCAGGGACGAGGCTCTGCCGAGTGCCTGGTTGCAATTCTGATTCCGAGGGTGAGATTTCCCTATCTCACATGGATCACTCATGATGGATTATTTTTCTCCCATTATGTGTTTATTAACGGCATAAAATCAATACTTTGCTGATTTAACGCCAGAATAAGGCGACGTCGACGTAACGTCATGACGTCATAAGTCACATGTCACGTAAGATTATAAGTATCCATCATGAGTATCCATGTGAGATAGATAAATCTCACCCGAGGGTCAGAATTGTAACCAGGGACGAGGCTCTCACCCGAGGGTCAGAATTGTAACCAAGGACGAGGCTCTGCCGAGTTCCTGGTTGCAATTCTGATCCCGAGGGTGAGATTTACCTATCTCACATGGATAAACTCATGGTGGATTCCTTTTCTTGCATATCAATGACATTTTGTGCATCGACGTCACCAGTAACTAACATCTGTTCACGTATTGACGTCATTATTGTTGCGCGTGAATTTTATCTCGACCCTAGGGTGAGATGGAAATATCTAGCCCCGGTAAAATGACGGATTTCCTTGTCCGGTGTGCAAGGAAATACGTCATTTTACCGGGGCTAGATATTTCCATCTCACCCTAGGGTCTCGAGATAAAATAATGACGTCAATAACGTGAACAGATACATGACGTCATTGTGTTAAAAAACATTAAAATGTTAGTTACCACCCCCGGTATCCGAATAATATGAACGCGGGTCGGATAAGGCCATACGCGGGTACGGGAAAGACGCGCCACATTACATGTACGCTCAATATTTGTCATTTATTTAAATATTATATTCGTTATATAATTAGTTTTTGCTTTGTTAGATTCCCTGAATATTTTTCTTCGCATCCATATCTTATGTTTTTCATTTTAATAGTGTTTTAGGCAAATTTTGTCCGTTTTGAACTGGGCGGATCGGAAAAATCCGTGTCAACAAATGACATTTCGTCAATACTAACTAAGGGTTTTTAATCTGGCGTTTTGTGAGAGAGGGGTCCCAGAAAGTAGAAAAGTCTTACGACGGCCATAGATAAGTACCAACGTTATGTAGTAAAATTTAAGGATAAGTACCAACGCATTTCAGAAATATAGCTCTTTTATGTTGTAACTTCATCAGAACAGGGAATTTAAGCTGAATTTTGCAACAAAACCACGTCTAACTAAGTTTTTTATACAGTGTATTATATACTTTCAGTACAAGTGATATAGAGAAATTCTTTTGCTACTTCCGCACTGAAAGATTTGATATTTTATCGAAAATAACTAGTTATAATTAAGCACTAGTATATAATATATTTTTCTGGCGTATGTTATTTTCTTGGGTATATAAACAGCCTCTTTAATTTGTCCTTTCATTTCATTAATTCCCCGGGTATATTTCATCCGTTGAAAGCGCCGCATTACATGACGTCACTTGGCAAATATACGTCACGAAGACAACCTCAAGAGTTATTTTAATGAAATATTAATTACAACAAACTTGCAATGCTCCGAAACCTTGCGCCCCCCGCCCCCCCCCCCCCGCCCCCCCCCCCCCCCCCCCCCCCCCCCCCCCCCCCCCCAGTAATTGCACATGGTAAGGTAGTAATGAATAGTTTCTTTGAGTTTTTTCACTTTGATAACGCACTCTTATAATTACACATGGTAGCAATGAACAGTTTATCTGTGTTGTAATGCACGCTAACGCAAACGCATCCTATACATGTGAGTAATTCTATTTCTGTGCTGATGTGTACTTTAGCACTTCGTGCTACAAAGGTGAATAAGTTATGTAATCAATTTGTAAGGCATGTTAAGGATTCGCGTAGCACACATTGGGAAAAAAGTGTCTGGTAAAAAAAACGGTCATGGCGTGTTTACGTCTCCGTGACAACTCTTTTTTTGAATATTGTTTTAACACTCGTGACTTGGTCTGTTATTATGTTAAACTTTGTTCACAGTTCCTACCCAGAAATAATGCTATTTTCTCTCGGCAGCTATTTTACGCTTGCGTAAAACAGCTATTTTACGCTTGCGTAAAACCTTGCTTGTTCTGTTTGATAAAAAAAATCCATTATGAGCAGTGAACATACTAAGATATAGAGATTACTTAACTGCTGTGATCGATTATGGGGAAATCCTTCATGAGATGGTAGACGTGTTTTTTTTTTCACGAACGAGCGTATGCGAGTGAGTAATGTTTAATGAGTAACGTTTTTTTCACTGAGAAATCCCAATCTTTCACCGATAAAAATGTAAAAAATAAATATTAACTTACTTATCTCAATTATTAATCTTTTAAAATGTTTACAAAAAGACGCAGATGGAGAAAATTAACAAAGGGGAGTAATCATGTAATTTATGAGAACACGTATATATGTAACCTACTCAGTTTCTAACAATATTCATGCACCTTATTTATTTCAATAACAATTATGTATTGGGCGCGAGCATAACTGCCTATTGATAAATCTTTGGCTCGAATAGTCTCAGAGCCAATTACGATAACATTGTTCTGATGCGCTTACAATTGATTGAATTGAATGTTGTTTAACGGCTCATCGGCACAGTATAGTTATTTAGAGCCGCCCCAGAGATAGGGGAAGGATACAAAGGAATCCGGGAACCCTGCCCTACTCTTATTATCGAATAGATTCCTATGGTTATTTAACGTGTTCGGAGGATAGACCGATACACGGGACCGCCTGATTTACGTTCCCATCCGACGGACGAGGCTAAGGGAAAGTGTCTTGCACAAGAACACACCGACGAAACTCAGTGACACCACGGAGGATTGAACCCGAGGCTTCCGGTTACAAATCCGCCGCGCTACCGACTGCTAGAGAGAGGGGAAGGATACATAGGAATCCGGGAAACCTGCCCTACTCTTATTATCGAATAGATTCCTATGGTTCTTTAACGTGTTCGGAGGATAGACCGATACACGGGACCGCTTGGTTTACGTTCCCATCCGACGGACGAGGCTAAGGGAAAGTGTCTTGCACAAGAACACACCGACGAAACTCAGTGACACCACGGAGGATTGAACCCGATGCTTCCGGTTACAAATCCGCCGCGCTACCGACTGCCAGAGAGAGGGGAAGGATACATAGGAATGCGGGAACCTGCCCTACTCTTACTATCGAATAGATTCCAAAGCTTCCAATGGTTATTTAACATGCTCGGAGGATAGACTGAAACTGAACAGTTTGTAAACGTCCCCGTCCGACGGACGAGGCTGAGGGAAAGTTTCTTGCACAAGAACACACCGACGAAAGTCAGTGAAAACGGCCAGGCTTGAACCCGGAGCCAGTTACAAGTCCAACGCGCTATTCACTTCGGCAAGCCAGCCCCCATGCGCTAACACAATTACATTTGTTGAAAAATATAACCGAATATATGTGGATATGCCGAGATTTAAGCTTACAGTTCCGAATACCTTTTATTACAGATGTTCTATCTGAAACCATTAGTATTACTTATTCCCGGTGGGGTCACGTTCCGGGGTTTTCAACCGCAGTCCCTATAAGTACCAGCAAAGTACTAGGAAAGTATGCCATCAGGTAAGTGAAAACACTATCGGTAAGTAACTAAGAAGCTAGAAGCTTACAGGGGTATCAAATAAGAAAACAAATGCGTTTGTGCTGTTATCCCGTCTCTATAATTTCCGCGGAATTACGAAAAAAAGCCGCGGAATAAATTCGGAATTCCGGTCTTCGGAGTAATGGACATAGATTTTAATAGAAAATAATTCGGACTTCGGAAAAAAATAACAAAGAAATTCCACGGACAAATTCATTTTCCTCGGAAAGTCTTCGGCTTTCCGATTTCTCCGGACAAAATTGTTCGAATATGTATTTCTTCGGAAAACATTCAGGCATCAGCAATAGTTCGGAAAATATTCGGACCGGAATATCCTTCGGAAAATATTCGGACATCGGTATTACTTTCGGAAAATATTCGGACATCGGCATTTCTTCGGAAAATATGCTGATATCGGCATTTCCTCGGACATCGGCATTTCTTTCGGAAAATATTCGGACATCCGCATTTATTCAGAAAATATTCGGACAGAAATAATCTTTAAAATTAAAAAACAATTAAAATTAATTTTTGAATAAAGAAAAGCGGAACAAATTCCACTTTTTACTAATCATTCTTAAAGTTTTATTGGACATGTATCCGATTTCTGATTTTCTTTGACAAAATTACGATTTTCGATTTGGTTCAGAAAATATTCAGATTTAATTTGTGTTTACCAGCAGAAAAACATCGCAATTCTGTTGTTGAAATTATTCCAATTGCTGCTTGATTTTCGGAACAATCTGGTTTTCTTTGGAAAATCGTTCAAAGAAAATCGTTCGCTTTTCAAATTTCTGCAGAAGCAAATCTATTAATTATATTAGTCAGGCATATTGACAAAAGATTAACCTTGTAACTGCCAGTTTTGAAGTAACTTTTTCTACATTAGGCGAACGTGTTTGTGTCCGAAATGGCCTGCTGAGTTACTTCCCTTATATGCATTATCGCCATTTACACAAAATGAAAACAAATTTTATCAAAATAACTTGTTTTTTGTTGAAGCAAAATAACTTGTTTTTTTGAATGTTACATGTAGCGAACTGGAAATATAGTACAATACTGAATCAATGTAATTTAGACTGTATTTTGTATATTAGAATACCTGTTCGGTTTAAAATAATTATATTCTTATACATGTACGTATACAAAGTTTATGCAGACTTAGCAGGGACTGTATGTTAAAATAATAATAATAGACTTTATTTATTGAGGGTAACACATTTAGTTTGTGAACTAATCTTCCATGTGGCCCTCTGACAGGTCCTGCTATTAATTAAGCTCATATAATGCTTTGAAAGCTTAAACATCATGCTCAAATTCTAGCGGCATCTTGATTCTATAACTTTTTAATAATAAGAATTACTTTTATCATAGATCTACATACTGCTGTATATCCATGCTTTTGTGGTATCTGCATGAATAATGTACATGTATATCCTTGTTTTATAAGTTAATGTATCACACTCCTAAGTCACTTTTAAAAACAATATTTCATAATTATTATTATGCCAGATATTTCTGTATAAACACACTCACTTGTGTTTGAATATAGTAGCACCAGTTCCATTGGCTAATAAAAGTCACATGACTAACTGTAAACACAGTCAGCTCCTAAGTTCTTAATTAATTTACACACATCAGATGTGATCAGAGTAACATTATAGCATATGGGTATCATAAATTCATTAGTATGTGTGCTGGATATCTGTATTAATTAGCTTATCTCAAGTATTCATGATCAAAAGTGTATCATGAGTATAAGTTAGTACAGGGTCCTTATATATAAGACTCTGGTTAGTACTACTATAATCTGGGAGTAAGATTTTTTAATTCTTACTGTAAATAAGCACTTACAATGTATACATATTTTTTTTAATTAAAAAGAATTGTAGTGCTTATTTGCATATAGTATAGTCAGGGGTTTTATATTATATTATAAAAACACTTTTATAGTGTAGAATTTCTGTGTATCAAAAAGAAAAGACCTAACTACCACAAACAATTGACTCATAATTATATGGCCTAACATGTGCTAAGAATGACGTAAAACACCATTCAAAGTAACTTGTTAGAGAAACGTTGCATAACAATTTCTATTAGTTAAAAAATTACCTGTCACGAATCCTAGACTAGTAGTAAATTTCGCGTTAAATTAAATGTATTTGGTGTATACGCGTAAAATACATCAATTTCACCGCAAATGTTTCAGTTGAAAAAATAACTTAAATGATGCTAAAAATGAATAATGTTAAAAATGTCTACGTTCTTTTCCGAATCAAAAAATGACTATGTCCTTACACTGAAGCAGTTTCCGAATGATAAATCAACTAAGTTCTCATTTGCCGAAAAATTATGTAATGTCCGAATATTGTCCGCGGAAAAAATTCATAAGTCCGACAAATATTCCGAAGAAATGTATGGTTTTCCGAATTCGGACTTATTTTCCGAACATTTTATGTAATTTCCGATATATTTCCACGGAAATCTTTGGAATTCCGATTCGGACATCGGAAATTCTACAGACGGGATAAACGCCCGCTTTCATACTTATCCATAGTCTTTGTTTGACCTTATCCGAACAAATGTTTAGCCGTCGTAAGACTTATCCACTTTCTGGGACCCCTCTCTCACAAAACGCCAGATTAAAAACCCTTAGTTAGTATTAAGGGATCAAATAAAGACAAAATGACTAACATAATGAATGTTTTACATGTGCATGTCCTTATTATCGTGTCAAAATTACTGTATAATTGAAAAATCGACGAAATGTCGATTGTTGACACGGATTTTTCCAATCCGCCCAGTTCAGAACGGATACAATTGCTTAAAACAATACTTAAATGAAAAACATAAGATATGGATGTGAAGAAAAATATTGAGGGAATATAACAAAGCAAAAACTAATTATATAACGAATATAATATTTATATAATTGACAAATATTGAGAGTACATATACTGTAGCGCGTCTTTCCTGTACCCGCGTATGGCCTTCTCCGACCCGCGTTCATATTATACGGATACCGGGGGTGGTTACTGGTGACGTCGATGCACAAAATGTCATTGATATGCAAGAAAAAGAATCCACCATGAGTTTATCCATGTGAGATAGGTAAATCTCAGAATTGCAACCAGGAACTCGGCAGAGCCTCTTCCCTGGTTACAATTCCTACCCTCTCACATGGATACTCATGATGGATACTTATAATCTCACATGAGGAAAATGCCTATCTTACATGAGCAGAAATGGGAGAAATATGCCACCATACACTACACATTTTAACTCATCAGGAAAACAGAAACATGAACATTAAAGGATTAAATTATTCTGTGTGAAATAATCACTGAAAAGGGCGAAGTAACTTTTGTCAGTACATAATTCTGAAAAGTATTTAAAAACACCTACTATAAAACATTAACTGAATTATTATTATTATTATTATTATTAGTGCAATTTGCAATTTGCAATTTGCACGCAACTTTCGACGAAAACGAGTTTATCACGGATTATCTATTAACTCTGATTTTCCCAAGTTGTACAACGTTGTTAAATAACCTAGGCATGCGATTATTAATAATGACATATATTGAATTGTAAACATGGTCAAGTGATTGTATTTACTCAGTGAAATTCAGTTATGTTTCAATTATATTGAGGCAGTATGCAATATTTCATTTTAATATACATGTGTACCGCTGTAATCGTCAAGGGGTCTATCTGGGGATGACAATTGATATAGGCCCTGATATCATGATATAAGAAAATAATATTTTAACAAGTATTTTTGAAAACGGCCAAACATACTAAAAATTATTGAACTTAAGACAACAGAAAAACAGGAATTTATTTAAGAAACTGTCGTTTTCATTAGTATAAGAGCTTTAAAAGAAGAGACGACGTGTTTTATAAATAAGTATCTTTTTTTCCAGTTGTGTCCACAAACTTAATATATATTGATCATTATTTAGGTTTATTATTTTAAGATATATACTGATCTGTTTTAATTGGACGACATTAGGGTAAGTGTGAGGTTTGATGCACCCTAGAAACGGTTTAAACCCCCCAGTGTGGCCTTTGTTGCCACTGACCGTTCTAAGGTGGTAGGTAGCCCTATTGTCAACCCTTTTGTGTTTGTGATGTCGTTTGCACTTTTTATTACTTTTGCCTTCTCGTTTGTCTGTTTGCGTGTTTGTTTTTGTGTTTTGTGGTTGATTGTCGTCCTTGAATGCTGCTTTCCCTGTCCGATATTTTTATCTTTCCTTAATAGCTGTCAAAATACATTTTTAATTAGTAATATATAAAAAATGATATTGAAACTCACTTACACATTATACTAATTCTCATTAACTGGTAAATGTTGTATGTATTGCATATACATGTTGATATATATGTACTATTTTCAGTATTTTGTACGTGAACTATTGGGCGTAATGCCTTATGTATGAATAAAATATCTATATATCTCTCTCGACAATAAAATTAAACCAAACCTCGACAGGAGGTATTATAATTACTTAAATCATCATGTGACTATTGATACAATGGTTAACGATTGTGCGATTTCCTTGTGGTGTATAGCATGGACTAATTAACATCAGCTGATTGATCACTTTGATATGGTTACTGTTGCATACACCAACCACGAGAGCAATAAGTGCGGCGTTATGGCTTTGTGGTGTTGTGATTAAAACCGCAACAAGTTTCCACGAATACAGTAGCAATAATTCTCAGCTTGGCTAGTTCAGCTGTGAAGCATTCTAAATTGATAACAGCATACGTTTTATTTATTTAAACTTTAAAAATATGTATTGAATGTCAGTATTTTTAAACATATATAGGTTATTATTTTCATATATCAGAAATACCTACGCTCAAATACACGACGAAATAACAAGTATTCAAATTCTGAAAAAAATAAATTAATTTCGGCTTAGGAATTGAAACGTCAAACTTACAGTAAACCTTATGTTTTCATGTAACACAGATATTTACGATATACTTTTTTTTTTTTTTTGAGTTTCTGTCAGGAAACCCGTTTAATTCCCCGTCATAGGTGTGTGGGGGTCGGGGAGCCATCCCCCAGTCACACCGTACAATAAACATATATTCAATATATACATACACAATTCAGGATATTAACATGTAGAACTATTTGATGTTTAACTTGATTAAATCATACTGCAAGTGGTAAGTTAACAACTCAGATTTATTTTCCAAATTCTATGTATCATGCTTATGCCAGTACCATCCTCTTGAGGAAACGAAATTCAAGAAGAAAAAATAGCATGTCAGTCATTGGATATTATATATCATCCTTATGCCAGTACCATCCTCTTGACGAAACGAAATTCAAGAAGAAAAAATAGCATGCCAATCATTTATCATTTTCAATCATCAAATGTACATATTTTTGACAATCTTTAGTCATTAAAAAACAAACAATTATTTAGAATCTATTTTTTTATTTACCGAATATGTCTGCTACGAAGCCTGACCGTGCTATAACTTTTTTATATAATCAATTGCTGTTGTGTTTTCACGCTTCGTGTTTTGCCATATAAAAAGGTCTTTTATTGACTGCTTTATGTGTAGCAGTAGGAAGTCAGAGCTAGGAGATTTATTCTCGAACTTGTGAATGTTCCTAAATTTCCATATTTGCCATTTGGCTTCATAAATTATGGTATTGACAATATTATATTTGAATGGAATTTGATAAAAACCAAGAACCACGTTTTTGAAGTTTATGATTTCTAAATCAAGATCCAGTAATTCAAATATATCTTGGAGAATAGATTCTATATAATTCCATACTTGTTTTATTATGTCACAGTTAAAAAATAAGTGGATGAGCGTTTCTCTTTCCCTTTTGCATATATTACATAATCCATTAGATAAATTCATAATGTTAAGTTTATGCTCTGTAAATATTGTGTTGTGTAAAAATTTCCATTGAAATTGTTTAGCTTTCCTGGATGCAAAAGAATAGTGGATATTCATCCAGACAATTTCCCATTGTGTTTGATTTAGTGCTAATTTTTGCTCCCAGTTGATTTCCGTTTTTAGTTTTGAATCTGTTTTTGAATTTAAAACCTTTTTTATCTGTTTATTTTTCAGCTGGCCTGGTAATAGTATATTATTTTTATAATTTAAGACATGTATCTTTTCCATATTCAATGGTGACCGCTTTCCTGGAGAGAATTCTCCTGATATCATAGCGTTTAGGTATTTACTTGGTATTGCTTTCCTAATTTGAGCCCATTCCGATATCCAGTTATGCCGGAATTTGAGTTTACGGAAAAGATCTTGTTCTTGAATAAAATAGTTCCTTTGTTCATCCCAAATATCTTTAAGATAGTGTATATCACTCTTTAAAAAGGATTTAAAGAATAGTGGTTTGTTATTAAATGTGACTTCATGATTCCCAAACAGTCGAAGACTGCGAACTTGATCTAATGTATTTGGTGTTTCGAATTTCCTAAATGATATCCACGCCGAAATTGCATTCCGATAAAACTCTGTTAATTGTAATTGATTTGTTAATCCTTCGATAGAAGAGCAGTTGCACAGGAAATTATTTTGCGAGTATTCGCAATCTAATTGTAGGAGTAGGATATTTACGATATACTGAATATAAACTTTAAACACAAATATTTAACAACAATTCGTTGGTAAATGGTCATCGCATTTAAAGCGTTCATTGTATCATGTATACAACATGTATGTATATTCATTGACACAATACCACATAAAATATTGCGCAATTCTAAGTATTATGGATAAAAGCCATTTAATTTTATATATAGAGAATATTAGTTGGTTTGAGTAAATAAATGATTTATATTCATCGAGAAGTGAGAACATTTCAACACTTTTTTACTTGGCAAGTCGAGCTTCCAGTGGGATTCGAACCGGCAGCGGTGAGAGGCGAGAACGGTTTTAGACGCAGCGCCTTTACTCTCCCGGCCACGGAGGGGCTTTTTTCAAAAAGTACTTTTCAAAAAATAACAACATGTGCAAAACTGCAGAATTATTTCAATCTGTAATAAGCATCAATTACGTTATTCAGCCACATATTTGAAAAAAAAGAAATCTGTTAAAACTCCCAGTAGCAAATATGTTTGTGTTGTTCTTACTCTAACACACCACTTGCTATACTTAGACCCATAATCTATCACGCATGTCATACAATCAGAGAAAAAATGTTCAACAATAGATTTGTAATATTTAACATTTTCGTAAACACTTGATACAAACGAATAGCGCAGTTTATGTTTGACTTTGTTAGAATTTTTAACATTGTATTTTAATAAACAATAATCTAAGTAACCCTGTCATAACACCATTGATACATCAGCAACATTGTCTGACATTGTACGGCAAGATACTGCATAATATGCTTGTACTTTTTAAGGTTTATTTGGGATAGCCTCGAGCTAAATAGACATATAACGCAGCTATACAAAAGTTCTTCTTCTTCTTCTTCTTCTTCTTCTTCTTCGTTGATATCAAAATAAATAAATACTAACTGTGCTCTGCTTACCGCAGACTTATTTTTGATATCTCTGGTTAAAGCCTTATTATACTTCACAGTATCTAGATGATATATTGAACATTTATACCCCATTTCTTTCTACTATATTTTACAATCTATCCTAAAGAACTTCAACTTAACAAAGCGAATATTTATGATACTGTTGCTTCTTTCTCGGTTAAAATCTCTCCATTGAAAATGGAGAAATAATTTGCAAAATCATTGACAAGAGAGATGATTTTATTTTTGATATTGTTAAGTATCCCCACTTAGGTGGGAATGTTTCTCTAACAACTTTTTAAGGGGTTTATTTTTCTCAACTTATTAGTTTTTCTAGAGCTTGTAGTCGAGTTGAGGACTTAAATATCCTTTAACTTTGTATAATTAAAAATTTACTCCATCATAGCTACCGTTACAATAAACTTCGAACAATCTTTGCAACATTTTATTTTCGTAAACCTTATGCACTTTTAAAATATAAAAGTAATTTAAGACCTCTTTTGCGACAAGGACTATCATAACACGAACTTCTATGACTTTATTTAAAAACTTCATAAGATCCTTGGTCATAATCACTTTCGTACAATATTTATTAAACTTGTTAAACGTGTTATCGACAGAGGTTATGACACTAGCATTGTGTAACCCACTGCATGTTTTGTGGTTGACCCATTTACAGTTCGCAGCTGTTACTTCCTCTTTGATTGTACGATAACCAGACATACTGTGGCCCTATGATGACGTCCACCTAAATCTGTCTTCAATCTTGTCTCATTCTCTTGTTGCTCTGGCTTCTGTCAAATCATTGAGTTATTTGCACCGAGGCTTTCTAGGCTTTTGTTTTGTTATATTCCTATATATGTGATAATCTATGTTTTGTAGTGATATTGCCTATTAATGCTGGCTTTTTTATTAGAACTTATAACCTGGCGGGGATTTCTTTATTTTAATTGTCCCGTTTTATTGTGATGGCAATATTGTAAGAGTGAGATTTGATGACCCTAGAACGTGGTTTAAACATCCAGCGACCTTTATGCCACTAACCGTTCCATTGCGTTAGCTCTACATGTAGTGTCAATCCGTTGTGCATGTGATGTCACATGTCTTGCTTCGTATTAACAATGTAATTGATTAACATTGTAATTGTTGTTTGTTTTAATTTTGTTTTTTGGTTGATTGTGTTCTGTGAAAGCTACATTTTCTGTTCGACGTTTATACCTACTTTTATATATATATATCTCCCTAATAACGTCAACTCAACGAAGCCAACATATCTGATAGGATCGCTTCATTTTTGCGAATGCATATATAGGTAGAATATGGGACAATCTATGACAAGAGAGATGATTTCTGACTTCGTTACTTCTCCCCTTGTTCTCCGAGCAACATCTTATGTGATATATTTTTCCCAATTTAATCATTTTGATGGACCTTGTAGTCAAGTTGAGGACTTTGACATTCGTAACCTTTGTATCAGATACCGTTACCATTATATACCGTTACCAGTAGATACCGTTACCACTAAATTCGAAAACCGTTACACAATTTTATTATCGTATCTACTTTTTAAATGATACATTTCCTGACCGACTTTTGTATCTGCTTCTATATTTGTACACTGTCTCGTTTAGTTAAGGAATGTTTCATATTTAAAACACATTGTATATATATATGTGTGTGATGTGACACGGTATCACACACGCATAAATATGAATCAGTTATAACATGGCATTCTTTCTTACAAATATAAATTATAATTTAACATTATATATTAAGAAACAGGTATGACACATAACTGAGGACAACCACACAGATGACGCAAGAAAAAGTGCAAATAAACGAGTGTAATACGTTGAAATGTTGACCGACCTTTTTAAATAAATAGATCTACTCATGTATTTGTAATTAACGGCTCGCGGATGTTATTTAGTACCAGCTTGTGTCTTACTGTTCTGACCACAAGCATAGTCAATTGCTGAGTCAAACGCGCGCGTGTCGATTAACCAGTATATTGTGTAGGTTGGTTTGTAAGTTCACAAGGTGAAGCTCCGAAGTGCATTAAGACAACCATCGTATATTCACAATATTACAATATTAGTATGTTTTTTGTCCTGCATTGTTATTTTAACATCTCTCTCTCTCTCTCTCTCTCTCTCTCTGTCTCATATAAATATTTCAACAATAAAAAGTAAAAAGAGTAGAAACTTCCCGCACATAAACATGATTTAAATCACTATGTTTAATTGGATATTCTGCGCAATTCATACTTTTTTCAGATGTGGCAGGAAACCGTTCAACTGCGGTGGTGCATTTTAACCCGGATTTAATTTTCCGGGCTCGTTTAATGGTATTCGCCAATGACCGTTAGACGTTTCTCTGCTTTTGCCCTGAAGTTTACTCCAAGTATATGCTTAAATGAACACAACATTTTCGAAACTATATATATGTATTTAAACATAACTACAAATAGAAATGTCAATCAGCTGTAAGCCATAAACCAGATACATTGCAATTCTCTCCGAGTTTTCTATACATTTTATTTTTGCGGTTTTAAAACATAGGCAAATCTAATTTTAGCATCCTAAATACGTTATTGAATATAAAAGATGTTTTAAATTAATATGATTCGGAATAAATAGTGCACTTAATTGAAATATGAAAATGATGAGAGTCGAAATTTTCTCAAAAAGGTCTTTGATTATAATGCATTTTCTTCTTCTATTAATGCTATCAGCATACACACCATATTAATTTGTGATAATTAGTATACCTGCAACTGTCAGCTGTCGGTCGTCTAACATGTTTAATTGTACGTTTGACTACCACAGTAATTGTAACTGACAAATTAGCGACAAGTAATTATTATTAAATTCCGTGTTTGTGACACAAGCTGTCTGTCAGGTACATAGAATCTTTACATGATGGATTTCACGTGACTTGTCAGTTTTGACCTTAATTAGAAAATAAGACGGGATAATTTCCTTGTCAATGATTTTTCTCACCTCAATAAGTTTTTATCATTAATAAAACGAAATGTTTTTTATCAGTCTATTTTTTTTTGTGTTAGCCACATACCTAATAATAATTAATTCGTTATTTATTCGCATGCTAGCTCATTGTCAACATCTGTAGACTATGTAAATGAGCTAACATTATGATGAATATATATTAAAACAATACTCTTGTTTACAACAACAACAAGTTGGAAGAATAAGACACATTCAAACATTCCCGTGATGGACATATCAAAGAATCAACATAACATAACATATATTGTATTTAAGTCTCATCTCCATATATATACAAATTACAATTACAAATATTAAAACAATATTCAAAACTGTAAATGAACAAATAAGAGCGGCTCTATATAGAGCTATAAGAGACTATTTCAAGATGAAATTACCTATTATACACATATATTATCAATATAAAACGTAACATAAAACAGCTTTCGATCAATATTTAACTAAAATTATCTGGTATGGTAAAACGTTTAAGATATTTAAAGATATAATGTAATTTTGTAACAAATGTAAGTCTATATGTACAATCAATCGTATACTCATTTATATACTCGCCGTCATAAGAAAGTATCCACTTCTAAATATTGATATACAAATACCATGAGAACAAATAATCACAATTTTTCGTATTATTATATTAGATACAACATTTACAAACATGTTTTAATATGAAATATGAACATTCAATAAAGAATAAAATGTTTAAATCTTTTCTAAAGCGCAACAGACGGAAAACAAAAGTCACAGACCTAATAACGTTACGTGGACGAGATACTCCAACCAGTTGTTTTGCCGTTCCTTGCTAACCACCCTAACCAGTACGGGAGCAGAGAAGTCATTTCACGTGCTTGAACCGCATAACTCAAACATAAATAATTGGTGTTGGAGGCAACGTAGTTCCCATTTTGCAAGCACGTGCAGATGCGCGGATTTTATAGTACTCTTTTTAGAAACACTAGTTTAAAGCTTATACTAGATGGCAAAGAAAACAAATCATATCAGAAGTCAGTTATTATGTCGGAGATTTATAAAACAATCGTGTTGACAGGTTTTATTGAGATATCATAGTCGGAAATCGCGGTACAAATGCGAAGATCGAAAAAAACTAGTTTTTGTTTTCTTCGAAATTGCCAATGTTTTAAAACGGGTACAAAAATTGTATATTCTTAAATATTGTTGAAATTGACAGGAGTCGAAGATCATTACCTGATCTACCTTTTTTGAAAATTTCTTATTTTTTCGTGAATATACATTTTGCGTGCCCGTTTTGAAAGTTGGTACCTGCATTTCACTCTTTCAGAGGCTATTCAAAATGGCGGCGACACAGAAAAACACCCAGCCCAGGGCCAGTCAGTCGCACGCCACAAACCCACTTCTCCCTGGACAAATTAACATCATAATGTCACACAGTCACAGAAACTAAATATTGTGAATTGAACTGAACGTTTATAAATAGCTAAGGAATGTGCTAAAAATAGCTCACACACATTCAAAGGTCAAATAATGCTGATCCGTGTACATACACAGATAGATCGTTTACACATACGGCCCGATTGACCGATGGATTATTTCAATTTATTTGCACAGGAGTAGAATTAAAACAGTGTTACAATCACGATCGTATACAATTCCAAGTTTTGCATGAGCAGTAGGAACGCCAGCCCTATGGCGTATGAATATTTATCAAACAAGGTCACGTGATAAAATCGATAAGAAAATGACATTATTGGGAAAATTTTCACTGGTCAGATTTATACACCTCTTATCTATAAACTGTGATTATGACAAAACACAATCACAGATCGTTGTTAAAGTAATAATATTCACAAACTACATTGGTCGAACATAATTGGTGTACACTTCGTGTAATTCCCATTAATAGTTAAAGGTATTTTTCAAAGGGATGAATTTAGGTTGTTTTTAGGTTTAAATTGCCAACAATGCGCTTTTAAATAAAAATCGATTTATTTCGTCATTTTAGAAGCGAGAATAAAAACAAATGCATGTACGCGTAGATAAATCTTTCCTCTGTCCATATGCAAAATTTTAATGAAATCGGAGACAAGTACTTTTTTCCCCCCAAAATTAACTAACATGACCCACGGACTCAAAGACGGCATAACGCATATACATTTACAGACGCGACCGGGTACACAAGAAATGAAATAATGGAATTATTTCAATACATATATTTCAAATGTATGTATCCATGCATTCCAGATTAAATTTCTGATCTATACATGCTTTTGGTTTATGCCGGAGTGCTCCGAATAGGTTTTAACAAACCAAATTGCAACGGTACGTCGGGAAAGGAAATGAGGATGGTGAAAATATATGTTGCAGTGTTAATTTTCTGAATCCGAAAAAAATGCAAAAAAATGAAGTTTTAACAGCGAGAACGAATTTTTTTTCATGAAAGTGTTCATTGACATGTCGACTATTAAAAACCAAAATTTAAAGTCAATCAGAAAAAAGTACTTTTTCCCCCCCAAAATTAACAAAGTACACCGTGTTCGCTAAAATATGAACAATCGCCTTTCGAAGTTAATTTACACGCGGGATATAAAACCATGAAATTGTGAAATCCTTTTTAAGAGATATATTGATTTCAACATTGTTCTGTATTTAATAAATTATTAGAGTAGAATGTTCATAATGTGCTGGCATGGCCCAGCAATAGCATGGTGGATGATAGCAATCTGGAGCTTCCGGTTCAAGTCACACATGCACCACTGAGTTTCTATGTTATCGCGCAATACATCTTCCCTCAGCCTTGTTTGTTCCTCAGCCTCTTTTGTTTGATTGGGATTGAAACTGGGGAGTCTATCCTCCAAGCACGATGAACAACCATAGAAATTATTAATACATACATTAGTAAGAGTAAGACAGGTTCTCGAATTCCTATGTGTCATTTGGGGCGGCTCTAAATAACAAACAGATACATGTATATATATATAACCCCACATATGTTCAAATTGGCCTGCACCATATAAACAATTACATATTAAAGGGACATGCAGCAATCTTCTTTTTTTTAAACTCCAAAATGTTATAATTTTCCACGGATTGTTTTCAGTGCGTTCATTCAAGTCCCATGGATTCATAACATATTGAGTTATGGAGATGTTCGGTTGCCTTTTTATATTTGTATACATTCTCATCTTAACCTCTCACCGCTGCGGGTTCAATTCCCACTGGGAGCTCAACTTGTAGGTGAGAAAGTGTCGATTCTTACAGATAGCAGTAAGTACACAGTACTGGTTCTACCCAGGAAATATGGCCTAAAATGTGCTATAATGACATAAAACACAATTCAACTTTAAAAATATAAAGTAAAAAAAATGGCCTTCTTTATTTTCCTTCGATGCTATCAGTATAAGTATTACGACAGTGTTTCTGTCTGATAAAAAATTCATCTTAGGTTTCAACCGACAAATGGTCTATATTTAAACTAATACAAGTGTGTGTGTATAAGCGTTTATTTGCGCTCGCTGTATTGCACTAAGCATTTTAGCGAGCAGACCTAGGTTTTAAGTCTCATCCGAAGGACTGGTAAGGTAGGAAATACTTTTGAAATATTTCGGCAATTAACCCAAATTCGGTCCTGGCTGGGATTGAACGCGCGATCCCTGGGTTACTAAGCCGCAATGCTAACCATTACACCACGGCGCTACCTGACTAATACAAGTAAGATGGGGCCCTCAAACACTTTTATGTGTGGGTGATATATTCCACGGTTGATTCATGTATGATACTAGCATGGGACAGCTATAGTACATATGACAGTGCTGAGTGCAGTTGCGGATGAATTGAATTGAATATTTAACGGCTCATCAAAACAGTACAGGTTATTTAGAGCCGCCTCAGAGAGAGGGGAAGGATACATAGGAATCCGGGAACCGTGCACTACTCTTATTATCGAACAGATTCCTATGGTTCTTTAACATGCTCGGATGATAGACCTATATGCGGGACCACCCTGTTTACGACCCCATCCGACGGATGAGGCTAAGGGAATGTGTCTTGCCCAAGAACACACCGACAAAACTCAGTGGCACCACCTCCGGTTACAAATCCGCTGCGCTACTGACTGCGCCAAGTTGCGGATGACAATTAGACACTGGACAGTCTAGTCAAAAACACAGCAACATATATATTATATGAATATGTTTAAGAATGTACTGTATGCTTGGAAGAGCTTTCAAAAACAGACTAGCTTTCATGATTTTAGTTGGGGTGGGATGGGGATGGGGCGCATCCTTTTAAATCTCAGTTCAGATGCCCTCCCCCTCCTTCTCTCCATCCCAACTCCCATCTTGAACAGTAGCGATTGTTACGTAAACTTTCCACATATGAGAGGGTGCCCAATACTACCCGCTCCATCGAATACGCGCCTGCAGTTCTTGCTAGGTCAGTCGAGTCAAAATTAAGTTAAATCAAACAATTCGTATTTTCGTGTACTTTTGATAAAGAAATAACATGCTTTTCGTGATATGCAGCAAAATTCATGTAATGTGTGAGCTAAAACAACAATTCAAGTATCTCCTCGTACTTTATAAAAAACACACGGTTGTTGTCATTTTAATCGTATTCTAATAATGGCATCTTTTAGAGTTATCGCCCCTCGCTTCGACATTTTACAAGGCGGGTCTGCATTTATCACGCAGTAGAGCTTCTAAAAAAAAAGTCGGTACAGACGAAAATCACAAAACCTAAAGGGGAAATGAAATTTCATGATAAAAAATTGTCACAATTTTCCAAATTATGCGTTTTAAAAAATTCAAAATGGCGGACATTTTTTTTTTTTGACGTTGCCGAAAGTTGACGTACTACTTTTCGTTGTCAAGCGTGGTTGCGATATTTGAAAGATGTAGGAAAATATCAAGGCTGCTCCCGTACTGAACGATACACTGTACCAACAGGATAACGCCAGGCCACACTCAGCAAGATTGACCACCGGCTTCTTGGTGGCCAATAACGTCAATGTGCTACCCTGGCCTAATTTTTCACCGGACCTTAGTCCGATAGAGCACTTATGGGACCAGCTGTAACGTTATTAGGTCTGTGACTTTTGTTTTCCGCCTGTTGAGCTTTAGAATCGATTTAAACATTTTATTCTTTATTGAATGTTCATATTTCATATTAAAACATGTTTGTAAATGTTGTATCTAATATAATAATACGAACAATTGTGATTATTGGTTCTCATGGTATTTGTATATCAATATTTAGAAGTGGATACTTTCTTATGACGGCGAGTATATAAATTATCTCTTCTCTTCTTCAGTATATCACAGCAGATTTTGGCAGACAATCGAATTAACCTATTATCTTTACAACTTAATATAAAATGCAGTTTCTCAGAATTCGATTTATATATTAGATCAGAATTATCAACATAAATGTTTGCAAAGTACTATTGTCTGATATCTTCACACAATGGGCAATTAATTAATGCTCTTCTTCAGTTGTATTAATACAATGAAAACATTTCCTCAATAGGTAAGCGTTCATAACGTCCTGTTTCAATGCGAATCGGTGATACACCACAACGGAATCAAACAAAGCAATGCGAATCGTTGCTACACCACAACGGAATCAAACAAAGTTATAGAACGACCGTTTAAGATTAGCACCGCCGTATAAGTACGCGCATATCAATTAATTAATGTTTTAGGATATGCAAATACATATCTAAACAATAAAAAAGCGTAGCAAATTCATGCACATAAACACGATCGAAATCTAAATTGGATATACTGTGCAATCCATACCTTTTTTTTCTTCCAAATTCGGCAAAAAATGCGGTGGAGCATTTTAACCGGCCTTTATTTTGCGGGCACGTTTAATGGTATTCACCATTCACCGTTAGACGATCCACTGCTTCTTCCTAAGGTGTACTCCAAGTATATGCTTACATTAAAAAAAAAATTCTTTTCGAAACGACGCTATTATTCAGTTTATACTTCCAAGGGACGGAGAATGAGGGTGGATGTGCGGTAGGTGGTGTGTGTGTACAGGGGGATAACCGTTTTGCTAAAAAGATAGTTCATTTCACTGTCTTACCATAATTTCATGTTAGGTTTGGATAAGAAGACACATGTATCTTCTTTTTTATCAGTTAAGTTCATGTTATAATTTGTTCTGAAATAGTGCTTTTAAAATGGGTATTGTCGACGACTTTTGTAGCTGGTCTTCCAGTTAATTAGATATTCATATATTACTTTTTTTCTTGTGCCGTGTGTGCCTCTTTGTTAATGCTTATACATATTATAATTTCATTTTGATTGTTCCTGTATTAATTTTCCATAAATGTAAAGGTTTAATCTGTATTAATGTCTGAAGTATGTTAAGCTCTTTTGGATTTTGTTTTGGAATTTCTGTTGTATTTTCTTTTGTTTAAAACAAAATCCAGGACATTTGACTAAAAGTAAAAGGTCGACTTTTTGCCGCTGACCGTTTCAAGGCGGTAGCCCTATTGTCAACCCTTTTGTGTTTTGTTGTCTTATTGGGCCTTTTATTTATCTTTAAATTTGTTCTTTCCCAACTAAATTTTATTTTGTTTATTTCGCCTATTGTTTTCTCGTTTAGGGCAAAACGTTTTGTTAGAAACTGGAACCATACGCCGCAGGACATGGAATGGTGTGAATATACCACATTGAAGGTTCCATGTTCACCGCCATATGCATACCATCTTCGCGATGGCTTAAATTTCTGTACTATTGACATGATTAATATTGAGTTCTGCTCAACCCGGGGCTAGAGGGCGTGAACTGTAGCAAATATTTTTCACTACTGTTCATGAATTGTCTCAATCACAGGTGATCTATTGGGTTCGTCCGTCCGTCGTCGTTAACTTTTACCTCGTTAAGACGATAGGGCCTTCATTTTTCATCCGATCTTTACCAAACTAATATCAATGAAAGCCTCGTTAAGACGATAGGGCCTTCATTTTTCATTCGATCTTTACCAAACTTTACCAGTTTGTTAATATCAATGAAAGCTCGGATAAGTTCGAAAACCAGCCAGATAGGACCAGCAACAGCGGAGTTATGACCCTTGATTGAGTTGAAAATGCTATGTTTTGCCTCGTTAAGACGATAGGGCCTTAATTTTTCACCCTATCTTTACCAAACTTAACTAGATTGATAATATCAATTAAAGCTCAGACAAGTTCGAAAACTATCCAGATTGGACCAGCAACAGCGGAGTTATGGCCCTTGATTGAGTTGAATATGTTTTGCCTCGTTAAGACGATAGGGCCTTCATTTTGCATTCGATCTTTACCAAACTTTATCAGATTGTTAATGTCAATGAAAGCTCATTCAAGTTCGAAAACCAGCCAGATTGGACCAGCAACAGCGGAGTTATGGCCCTTGATTGAGTTGAAATTGTTTTGCCTCGTTAAGATGATAGGGCCTTCATTTTTCATCCGATCTTTACCAAACTTTACCAGATTGTTAATGTCAATGAAAGCTTGGACGAGTTTGAAAACCAGCCAGATCTAACCAGTAACAGCGGAGTTAAAAATGCTATAGTGTGCCTCGTTAATACGATAGGGCCTTCATTTTTCATCTGATCTTTACCAAACTTGACCAGATTGTTAATATCAATGAAAGCTCAGAAAATTTTGAAAACCAGCCAGTTCGGACCAGTAACAACGGAGTTATAGCCCTTGATTTAGTTACAAATGCTTTATTTTCACTCGTTAAGACGATAGGGCCTTCATTTTTTTTTTTTTTTTAAATTATTTTTTTATTTTTTAGATATTATTATTTTTTTATTATTTTTTTTATTTTTTTTATTTTTTTTTAAATTTTTTAAATTTTTAATATATATATTTTTTAATTACTTCCCTTTTTCATTTTTTTTGACGAAACTTAGCAGGAAGCATTGATATGATTTCTAGTTGTGCCCATTCCATTTTTTTCTGTTTTTTTGATTTTTGATGGAGTTACGGCCCCGTGACATTTTTACTTTAAATTTCTTGTCGGCGCTACTCGTCCTAAACGCATTGTTGGATTTCGACGAAACTTGGCAGGAAGCAACGGAAAGATGTCCAGTTGTACATATCGCGCTTTTGTTCCAGTTCGCTGATTTTTGACGGAGTTATGGCCCTTTGACATTTTAACTTTAAATTTCTTGTCGGCGCTACTACTCCTAAAAGGCTTGTTGGATTTCTATGAAATTTGGCAGGAAGCCTCAGTATGATGTCTAATTGTGCAAATCGCGGTGTATCAATGAAATCTTGGACAGGTTCGAAAACCATCTAGATCTTGTTAGTAACGACAGAGTTATGACCCTTGATTTGTTGAAAAATGCTATATTGTATTTTCCTTTGTTAAATCTGTAGCTACTTCATTTTTTATCTGATCTTTACCAAATTTGTTTAGAATGTTAATATAAACCCCCCACCCATTTTGATGTAATCTCATTCATAGATGAAAGTAGGACAAATTAAACAATACCCATGCCAGACTAGACACAGCAGACTTATTGCATGATTACAAGGTGAGCGATCTAGGGTCATCCTGGCCCTCTTGTTTTTTAGACAAGTCGAACATGAAATGTAATATAATCAGTTAGAAACACGCATACTAAACAAACGACAATTACAAGGAAAAGGAAAAGTATACGACACACAAAAATAAAAAGGTTGACAAAAGGAGAACCGCCTCGGAATGGTCAGTATCAAAAACTCCGCAGAATCAACCAAAATAGAATTTAAAACAACCAACAAGAACTTGTTCGGGGAACATCCACGTCTGAGCCGTGATATTATAAATTCTCAAAATTGAAAACGTCTCTCTTGTCACTTTTTCCTTTTAAATAAAGATATGTTGAACGAGAAAAGAAGAGACAGTATCAGATATATAACAACATCAACATTGAAATCTTCTCTCTTGTCATAGATTTTGCAAATTAATGCTTAATGCTAGATGAGAGGTGCTGACATTTGAGTATATGGTGAAAAAGTCATCATGAAATCTCTTTCATAGTACGCAAAACAAACCTGCGACAAGAAGTTCGTATTGATACCAATAACGTTTCTACGACCGGTAGTACTGACGACAATATAAATATAAATAAGTGCTTCACTAACTTGTTGTCAAGTCCACATAGTTTAATTGTCCAAATTACCGTAAAAAACGCTTTAATATTTAACCGGTTAAGAAAGAATCTTTTCTTTAGAGAATTTTTTTTTTAATAAGAGTAATAAGTTTATCTTTTTGTGTGTGGTAAGGTTATACAATTATAGTGTAGACAAGTTATACAATTATAGTGTAGACAAGTTATACAATTATAGTGTAGACAAGTTATACAATTATAGTGTAGACAAGTTATACAATTATAGTGTAGACAAGTTATACAAGTTATACAATTATAGTGTAGACAAGTTATACAATTATAGTGTAGACAAGTTATACAATTATAGTGTAGACAAGTTATACAATTATAGTGTAGACAAGTTATACAATTATAGTGTAGACAAGTTATACAATTATAGAGTAGACAAGTCATAATAAAGATCTTGAATATGAAACCTTACGCTTAGTACATATTTTAACAAGAACACCTCCTGAGCTTTTAACTGACAAAATAAAATAATACCAGAGATGTCATAACCTTCAGCATACTATCAAGAACATCTTTCGAGCTTTTAATTGACAAAATAAAATAATACCAGAGATGTCATAACCTTCAGCATACTATCAAGAAGATCTTTTGAGCTTTTAATTGACAAAATAAAATAATACCAAAGATGTCATAACCTTCAGCATACTATCAAGAACATCTTTCGAGCTTTTAATTGACAAAATAAAATAATACCAGAGATGTCATAACCTTCAGCATACTATCAAGAAGATCTTTTGAGCTTTTAATTGACAAAATAAAATAATACCAAAGATGTCATAACCTTCAGCATACTATCAAGAAGATCTTTTGAGCTTTTAATTGACAAAATAAAATAATACCAAAGATGTCATAACCTTCAGCATACTATCAAGAAGATCTTTTGAGCTTTTAATTGACAAAATAAAATAATACCAAAGATGTCATAACCTTCAGCATACTATCAAGAACATCTTTTGAGCTTTTAATTGACAAAATAAAATAATACCAGAGATGTCATAACCTTCAGCATACTATCAAGACAGCATACTATCAAGAACATCTTTTGAGCTTTTAATTGACAAAATAAAATAATACCAAAGATGTCATAACCTTCAGCACACTATCAAGAACATCTTTTGAGCTTTTAATTGACAAAATAAAATAATACCAGAGACGTCATCAACTTCAGCACAATATTGTGTTATCGTGATTTTAAGGGCAGTGAGGTGTTTGTAGTGGTTCAGGTTTCAGGTACTATAATTAGGAACAAAACGGATGTTTAAGGCTGTTTGTGTAGATGTAATAGTCGATCAGGAACTGCAGTATGCAAGGACCACAGTCAACCAGAAAAAGGCTTCCGCTACTACTTTTTGTCTCGCTCGAAAATCTCTTACTTGTTAGACTGGGTATTTTATAAACATATGTACATATGTTCACGTTCTTCTATGTGTTTTAATTGCTTCTTAATAGTTCATACATCACCTATGTATTGATTACATTTATGGTATTATATTATGTAATCTCATCAAGTAGGTAAATAAATAAATAACTATTATAGCAGTAGTCGCGCTTTAAAATGGTTAACAAGTTTGTTTTGTCCAAAAGGTGATTGAAAGAAAAAGGTTTTATTTCGCGCTAAGTGTTATATGTATATGCATGCATAGTTATGTATGACGTCATAAATAAAATGAGGTATTAGCTTTTGACCAAAACAAAAGCAATAAAAAGGTAACACTGACGTAAGTCTAAGAATGTATTTGGTTTCAATTAAATTATCTAATGTTATACATTTTTCAGTTGTTACCCACAAAAAACAACAACGGACAATTGATTTTATTTTACAGCTACCAGATAAAACAGCTCTCTGAATAATATGCCATACTTTAGTGTCAAACACTTGACAAATTGGTTTCGTGTTTACAAGCATAATATTCATCTCTCATCGCATAAATAAAAACATTCGTTACGTCATTCAAACTCTTAGGTACGTACCCAATAATGGGGAAAGAGAAACCACATACAAGGCAGTAATGTAAGTGAAACACACGGTTCATTTAATTATCCTTTTTAATGTCATAGGTTGTAACACAAATGTATGCAAGCTGTCGTTTTTTAGGACGCACGTACTATGTAGTGGGAAATCTGTCGAACAACGAATTTCTACTAGAAACCAAAGATCACCAGATTACAGCGCGATACAAGTAGTACCATTTGCAAGGCTGTAAATGGGAAAAAGATCCGTATATTGACAAAACATTGATAAATATGTAAGCGTTTGTCATCTTTAAGTGATTCTAACTTAAGTTTAAGTAATACGCTGTCTTTGATGGGATTTGATCCTGTACAAAGTAAAATGCACATGTCTTATAACGTAAACAAGCGTCTACTAACGTTAACAAGCGTCTACATGAGTTTCCTTACCGTACCGTACATTCCGAAATATAACGAAAATAGCAGGTGCGTAGTACGGAGAATACCTAAAGTAGCAATGAATAGTTTAGTAACTAAATTAATAGAGAGTATCGGTATATTATCAGTGTATGAAGGATGTAGATAATGTTTATTAATTAATTTATATCATATATTAGAGCAATTAGCATGCATACATGAAATAGATATATATCAGATGTAATTGGATAATAAATAGAATCCGTGCCGTACCGTACATCATTTGTGTAACAGTTATCACAAATAAAGATGTAATGTAATCAACATTATTAAATAAATATCCGACATGGGGTCAATAACATGACCAAGCAATTAATGAACTTAAATAGCGTAACAATTCAAATTGGTAATTTAACGGTGTGACAACCACTTAGACAGATTTCAAGTGGCATTCACAAATCTGAACACAGCAGAATATATGACTAATCAGCAATATTTATACCAATAATAAAGTTTATACTTGGCAAACACTAGTTAAACAATGGAAACATTGTCTACAAAATATTGATTTTTAATTGAAATCTGTTATCATATTACATCATGGTAACTATCAAAGGCCGTTCATAAATTGGCGAAGAGATTATATAACTATGTACCACAGACATCTGTTTATATCAAACCATACAATTATTTTCATCAAAGACTATAAGCGTTTTTACCTATACAAAGTCTCTCCCACCATCGATCACCCCACTCCGCACGCACCGCCCCCCCCCCGCCCCCCCCCGCCCCCACCCCCCCATTTTTTTAATATATTTTATTTATATACAGTAGGCTCGAAATAGGTCCTTAAGTTTAAGATAATATATACTTATATGGTTAAATGTACGATAATATATAAATGGGACTATTATGCTATTTTAAGCAGGATAGACGTTTACGGAAAAGATCTTACTTTACAAATATGTTTAAATAATATGAAATATAATCTTTAAATTCAGTATATTATATCCTATGCATCTGCTGGTATGGCCAATAGCAGAACGTGTACATTGTATTGCAGACTGTCATTCACTTCCGAGTTCATTTCCAATATAACGAACCAGGGTTTGTGGTAACATAAGAGCACACGGCAAAAAAAACAACACGGCGGTGTTAATATCAAAACATGGCGTTCAAACGACATTAAATTTCCGTTAGAATGTTACATAGAATGATCATATGCTTAGAGGTTAATTTATTTTGAGAACATCTATACCATCAATCAAAGAATAAACACTAAATTTGAAAACAAACAAATATTAATTTTGTAAAAAGTTAATACTGAACGTAACGTTTGCAAATTGCAAGGTAAAAATACGCAAAACAAGTAAAACACATATTTTAGCTGAGTCATTCTGGCAAGGAAACGATTGCAATGTTGACGTGGTATTCAGTGCAGGTCGACTTTTTACGTCCCTGGTTAAAGGGAGCAAGGCCATCTTGATTAGTGTAAAACTCGCGGCGTCCTGTTAGTTTTCCTATATAACTTGCATTTCTTCAATCATTAATATTAATTATTATAATAGTTCTAAGCAAATTGTTTTTGCATATTACAAACTGTTGATTATATTGCAACAATTATACATTTAAACCTACAGTAGAAAAATAATGTAAACTGAAAACTCAACATTTTATTTAATCATATACAAGAAAGTTTGAAGTTAAAATGATACTGGATAAATAAACTGCGCTGCTAATTTTAATGTTACACAAATATCAAGATTGCCATGTGCCCATTTAATGTGTATGCCAAGCGCTTGTTACTTTTTAAGCACACTGCGAAGTGGGAGAATTAATTATCCTAAAAACAGTCTCAATCTATCAACCGTTATGATCTTCGTTTTCCTTGTTTTCTTCTGATACATATGTTTCCTGTTTTATTCATTTCCTGAACAGTTTTCTAATATTTTTTGATTTCGTATTGTCATTGATGTGAATTTATTACCGATTAATTCAAACGAATTACATTTCTCTCGTTAGTTATGATATATTAGGGACGTGACCATGCTTTTGGAATTTAGTTTCGCTTGTATTTCCTCAATTTGAGTGTAACTACTGATAGCTTTGCACATATCTTGTACATGACTAGATATTTTGCGTATAGTGATGGGCGTCGACTTTATCTTAATGGAATCACGGTTGATGTCTGTTTGTGCATTTTCAAGCAACAACAAAAAACAAAAAATCAGAGTTTTTACAAAAGGGTAATAGATCAAGTATGTTGACAATTTATGCTTATGGAGAGATAAAGATAAATAATAAAGTCCTTAGTTTATACCAATGGCGTTTAGCTTATGGCATGACCCCTCAACACTCTAGCACTTTATACTGCATTTGGTCTGTCCTCAACTTGCCCAGAGTTTTAATAATGATAAAAGACGAGTTTGAAATCCACCATACTCGGTAAATAAATCAGAGTTATGGCCCTTGATGTAATGATACATGCTATTGCATTGTCAACACTCTAGCACCCTTATTTTTGATTCGTGCTTTACAGACTTGGGCAGAGATCTAGACTGGTCATATTATTTGTAATAAGTATATTTTCCTTAACAGTATTTAATTGCTTACATGGTTAATACATATTTCTATAAAAACCAAAACACTAGTACATGTATTTTGTTGATGTGATTTTCAACTCTCCAGTAATCGTATGTTTCATTTTATAAGTAGAAAGGAATTTAACATTGAAGGACCACAGTCAACCCAAAACACGCACAGAAACAAAACAACAACTACAACGATGAATAAAAGGCAAGATATGACATCAAATCATAAAAGGGTTGACAACAGGGTTACAGCATTGGAACGGACAGTGGCATAAAAGGCCACTGTGGTTTAACACAGGTTCTAGGGTTCACCAAACACTCACTTACCCTACTGTCATCCCATTAAAACAGGACGTAATTGTAATAAAGAAATCCCGCCATGATCTAAGCCTTAAAAGGACACATGGCAATCTTGAATTTTTTAAAAATCGCGGCGTCACGATAGTTATTTTCTACATAAATTGCATTTGTTTAATCATTAATGTTCATATAGAATTGTATTAAGCACTTTTGTTTTTACACATATTGTTAATTTTTGATATTATTAGCACCAATAATATATTAAAATTGATAATATAATAAGACGGAATAGTTGAATTACTTGATATTAAATTTAACTGTCACCAGGTTAACGTAAAATGAATACTAGATACTGATAATATCGAAACATACTCGAGAATAGTCGACTAG
>JAWPHD010017944.1:0-42190 GCA_037043455.1 Cyrtodaria siliqua
TCAGTGAGTGTAATATATGAGTAATTTGATCATGTTTATATTACATGTATTAGGGGCATTGATTAACAGCGACGTACATAGCGTATACATGGCGTTGTAGAATATGTATACATTGCTACTCATCATTAGTACAGCTTACATATATTGATCGAATAATGATTTGTTTGGGTAATGGTAATTATGCAAGATTGTTATGTTTGTCAACCGACATCTAAAACGTATGTATAATTACAGCCTAAGCCATCCAGGATATAAGCCATCCAGGATATAAGCCATCCAGGGTTGGAGTAAGCCATCTAGGTTTGGATATCCAGGAGTGGAGCTAAGCTTCCACGACTAACGTTACAAGCGGTGGAGACGGTCCCCGTACCTGCGCAGCCAGGTTTTACTAACGACAACCCCCGGGACACAAGGTGGGCCCGTTACCAGTCCTCACTGGAGGAATATCATTCACAATCTCAGTGGAGATTAACTGTCATTGCATCGCGTCATCAACCCTTACAGAAGGCATTTGATGACAATCATCCATTGAATTCGCGCATCATCATCTTCATGAGCTCTCGCGCATCACAGTTATCGCGCTAGATCAACATTGTTATAGCTTTAACAACACTTTAGTGTCTTAGACATTCAGTATTTATAACAATACTAAGAACGTCTTAAACGTTCAGGAGAACATTCTTTTCATAGTTCATTTGTGTATTCGCTTGTTTTTTTAGATAATTGTATATATATTAAACATATTTTAAAAGTTGCATTAAACTTATGTAAATGCATTCACCGTCATTGATTCTTTCCTGAGTTAGCCCAACCACTAAGGTCATCCTGTGACAACTGGTGTCAGAAGTGGGATTCTGGGCGACTACGGAGGGAAAGAATCAATAAGTGATCTTTATTATGATATACTAAATCTCTACTTATTATTTTAGAATTGTGTACCACCCTCTGATCCATCAAGGCGACTGTCGACGATCACGGCCACAGCTTGGAAGACAAGTCAAGACACGACAAGGGTAGGGTGAGTCCAAACTGGTGTTTTGTCCGTTCTTTCCTTGGCGCGAGGTCGCAGTGGTCTACACGAGTGGGTCTCAGGCACTTTTGCTCAATAATTTGGGTGTTTGTTTTACCTCCCTTGATTTACACATAGTATCCAATTAGGCTGGCGAACAAGACGTTCTACTCATGTTGTGACACTCGAGTATACTTATATTGATGGGAGAAGTAAATATACATGTACATGTTATGCACATTTCTATGATTGTTTAAGGTTATGTCCAATATCAAATATAGATATTTTATGTAGTGTATATGTTTTGTGGAAGCTAGATAATATCTATACATAACCGTTAGGAGTTAGCGCTAGTACAAATGTGTATGTAACTTGTCCTATGATGATGCCCAGGTATTTACTGAGGACACAGTGACTTACCATTAGTAGTTAGTTGAGTAGAATCATTAGTGACGTGTGTATTGTAATTATTGTAGTGTGTAGTTCACAATGTCTATAGACATGACGTCCATAAAGGATCTTACGGAAATGGGTAAGGAGTTAGGGTATGCTGGAGAGGAGCTTAGAACCTTTGTTAAAGACGAACAGGCTAGGGAAAGGGAATTTAGACTTAAGGAAAGAGAATTAGCAAAGCGGGAAAGGGATGAAGAGAAAGATAGGTTAGAATTCGAAAGTAGATTAGCGAAAGAGAAGCTAGAATTAGAAAGTAGGTTAGCTAAAGAGAAGCTAGACGCTGATAAAGAGAAGCTAGAATTAGAAAGTAGGTTAGCTAAAGAGAAGCTAGACGCTGATAAAGAGAAGCTAGAATTAGAAGGTAGATTAGCTAAAGAGAAGGTAGAATTAGAAAGTAGAATAGTAAAGGAGAAGCAAGAGTTAGAACATGAGAGGTTCGAAACAGATGGTAGACTATGCAACTAGGTATCCGGAGGCAGTCGCATTGCCCTCAATTGAAACTGAGAGAGTAGCTGAGGCATTAGTTGATATGTTCAGTAGGCTAGGTGTACCAGAGGAAATGCTGACTGATTGTGGGTCACAGTTTACGTCAGAACTTATGGCTGAAGTAAGCAGGTTATTGTCTTTGCGTCAAATCATGACAACACCATATCACCCTATGTGTAACGGGTTAGTCGAACGATTTAACGGGACGTTAAAGCAAATGTTACGGCGTATGTGTACCGAGAGACCCAAAGATTGGGACAAGTATCTCAATGCTTTATTGTTTGCATTTAGAGAGGTTCCACAAGAGAGTTTAGGATTTTCTCCGTTTGAGTTATTGTACGGTAGGTCAGTTAGAGGTCCCATGAGGATTCTTAGAGAGATGTGGGCAGGTGAAGTAGATAGTGATGAGGTTAAGACTACATATCAGTATGTTTTAGATCTGAAGGAGAAACTAGAGGAGACTTGTAAGATAGCTCAAAGTCAGTTAGTTAAGGCAAGTACCAAGTACAAACGGTACTATGACCAGAAAGCTAGAGCTAGGAAGTTTAAGATAGATGACCAGGTGTTACTATTACTCCGACCGACAATAACAAGTTGTTGTTACAATGGAAAGGTCCGTTTTACGTTAGAGGGATAGTGAACACTATGGATTACCGTATCGAGATAAACGGAAAGTTAAAGACCTTTCATGCGAATATGCTGAAAGAGTATATCAGTAGAACCGATAATGGGCAACAAGGGTGTTAACCGTAGTTAATGTTGCAGTTATTGAGGATAGTGAGGAAGGCAGTAGTGAGGACACTAGTCCCACATATTCTCCCACTAGTGTAGGTAAGGAGACAGCAGCCGATGTAGATATATCGGGCATGCTTAGTGTAGCAGAGAAACGCGAGGTAAGTCGTTTAGACTCTGAGTGTAGTACTGTTCGGTCCGATAAGTCGAGACCAACAGATGTAGTGCAGTGTAGCTTTAAGCACACTTTAGCAAAGCCGAATAGGGAAACGAGAGACCCTACTCCATTTCGCAAACAGTATACTGGTAATGCGATGGATGCAATGTGTAAGGTTGGAGTTCTTGTAGTGACAGGAAGTAGTGTTATTAGTAACCGTAAAGTCGGTGTAATAGATCGTGGAAAGCACAATATTGGGGCAGACTATTTAAGTCGCCGCACATAATGACCGGTTTAATACAATAGTGTATTGCAGTGTATTGTACAATAGTAGTATATGTTACGACAGGGTAGTGTACAATTGTAGAATAGTGTTGAAATTGTAATTACATATTATATTAGGTTATAACTGCAGTGGTAATAGTTAACATACTCAAGCGATTGAGCGATCAGCTTGTACGTTTTGTCGCTCGTTTGCTCAGAAGAATTAATAGTTTCTTAACGTGTAAATATTAATTATCATTTTGTTGAATTTTAAAAGTGTAGCACTTTCTTTAAGTGGGGAGATGTTGTCACAAATGTCACGGGTAGAGCGTACTGGTCGTATATAGCTCTTGTATCGGTTACACCCAAAATCTATTGTTCGAGTTGAAACAATTTCACAATATTCATGATCTATTCATGTAACACGTAAAAGCGTGCACATATTAAGTGGCCGCCAGAGAGGCCGTGTCATAAGTTTAGTTTGTGCTAATGCATGTAAACGTATAGGTATATTTTCCTTAAACGGCAAAATTGTATAAGGGGCCTGTCGTGTAGATTCAATACTGTAGATTTAGCCACGTTTGTCACGGACTGAACGGGGGAAATAATGATTTGGGCGTAATGTTTGCTATAAAACCCATTGTCTTCTAGCTATCGCCGGGATAATCGATAGTACTTTGTTGGAACAGAGATTGGACGGCAAATTTCACAGGCAACATGTGGTTAGTAGTTTTATCAAACTTTTATCGTATATTTGTATTCAGTGGGCGGCGCCATCTTGTTTGGCGGTTACGACATCCGGTTAGCATTGATGTTTCTCAAACATAACTTTAGACTAGCATATGAGTTTGAAGTTACTTTATTAGATGTAATTATTGTAATTGATCATTAATTGTAAAACAATATTAATTTGATAACAGTGGATAATAGGTGCATTAGTTAACGTTGGCGTATAACTCAGTGATTGTAATACACGATTGTCAACATTAGTTAACAATGAGATGAGTGACAAGAATAAATGCGTGCATGCATAACTCAGTGAGTGTAATATATGAGTAATTTGATCATGTTTATATTACATGTATTAGGGGCATTGATTAACAGCGACGTACATAGCGTATACATGGCGTTGTAGAATATGTATACATTGCTACTCATCATTAGTACAGCTTACATATATTGATCGAATAATGATTTGTTTGGGTAATGGTAATTATGCAAGATTGTTATGTTTGTCAACCGACATCTAAAACGTATGTATAATTACAGCCTAAGCCATCCAGGATATAAGCCATCCAGGATATAAGCCATCCAGGGTTGGAGTAAGCCATCTAGGTTTGGATATCCAGGAGTGGAGCTAAGCTTCCACGACTAACGTTACAAGCGGTGGAGACGGTCCCCGTACCTGCGCAGCCAGGTTTTACTAACGACAACCCCCGGGACACAAGGTGGGCCCGTTACCAGTCCTCACTGGAGAAATATCATTCACAATCTCAGTGGAGATTAACTATCATTGCATCGCGTCATCAACCCTTACAGAAGGCATTTGATGACAATCATCCATTGAATTCGCGCATCATCATCTTCATGAGCTCTCGCGCATCACAGTTATCGCGCTAGATCAACATTGTTATAGCTTTAACAACACTTTAGTGTCTTAGACATTCAGTATTTATAACAATACTAAGAACGTCTTAAACGTTCAGGAGAACATTCTTTTCATAGTTCATTTGTGTATTCGCTTGTTTTTTTAGATAATTGTATATATATTAAACATATTTTAAAAGTTGCATTAAACTTATGTAAATGCATTCACCGTCATTGATTCTTTCCTGAGTTAGCCCAACCACTAAGGTCATCCTGTGACATATATTCAGTTCTTACACATATTTATTCCGTTCTTACGCATATATATTCAGTTCTTACGCATATATATTTCGTTCTTACGCAAATATATTCAGTTCTTACGCATATATATTCCGTTCTTACGCATATATATTCCGTTCTTACGCATATATATTCAGTTCTTACCCATATATATTCCGTTCTTACACATATTTATTCCGTTATTACGCATATATATTCTTACACGTATATATTCCTTTTTACACATATATATTCCGTTCTTACGCATATATATTCTTACACGTATATATTCCGTTCTTACACATATATATTCCGTTCTTACACATATATGTTCCGTTCTTACACATATATATTCAGTTCTTACGCATATATATTCCGTTCTTACACATATATATTCAGTTCTTAGGCATATATATTCAGTTCTTACGCATATATATTCATTTCTTACACATATATGTTTAGTTCTTACGCATATATATTAAGATTTACGCATATATATTCAGTTATTACAAATATATATTCCGTTCTTACACATATATATTCAGTTCCTACACATATATATTCCGTTCTTACACATAATTATTGCGTTCTTACACATATATATTCCGTTCTTACACATATATATTCAGTTCTTACACATATCTATTCACTTCTTAGACATATATATTCCGTTCTTACACATATATATTCCGTTCTTACACATATATATTCCGTTCTTACGCATATATATTCAGTTCTTAAGCATATATTCAGTTCTTACGCATATATATTCAGTTCTAACGCATATATGTTCAGTTATTACGCATATATGTTCAGTTCTTACGCATATATGTTCAGTTCTTACGCATAATTATTCAGTGTTTAAGCATATATATTCAGTTCTTACGCATATATATTCAGTTCTTACGCATATATATTCAGTTCTTACACATATATATTCAGTTCTTTCACATATATATTCCGTTTTTACACATATATATTCCGTTCTTACACATATATATTCTGTTCTTACACATATATATTCCGTTCTTACACGTATATATTCCGTTCTTACACATATATATTCCGTTCTTACACATATATATTCCGTTCTTACACATATATTCCGTTCTTACGCATATTTATTCAGTTCTTTCTCATATATATTCAGTTTTATGCATATATATTCAGTTCTTACGCATATATATTCAGTTTTTACACATATATATTCAGTTCTTAAACATATATATTCAGTTCTTACGCATATATATTCCGTTCTTAAACATATATATTCCGTTCTGCCGCATATGTATTCTTACACATATATTTCGTTCTTACACATAAATATTCAGTTCTTACACATAAATATTCCGTTCTTACACATATATAATGCGTTCTTACGCATATATATTCGTTCTTACGCATATATTATCAGTTCTTACAGATATATATTCCGTTCTTACACATATATATTCCGTTCTATACACATATATATTCCGTTCTACACATATATTATTCGTTCTTACACATATATATTCCGTTCTTACACATATATATTCAGTTCATACGCATATATATTCCGTTCTTACACATATATATTCCGTTCTTACACATATATATTCCGTTCTTACGCATATATATTCAGTTCTTACGCATATATATTCATTTCTTACACATATATGTTCAGTTCTTACGCTATATATTCAGTTCTTACACATATATATTCAGTTCTTACACATATATATTCTGTTCTTACACATATATATTTCGTTCTTACACGTATATATTCCGTTCTTACACATATATATTCCGTTCTTACACATATATATCCTTTCTTACACATATATTCCGTTCTTACGCATATATAGTCAGTTCTTACGCATATATATTCTTACACATATATTCCGTTCTTACACATAAATATTCAGTTCTTACATATAAATATTCCGTTCTTACACATATATATTCCGTTCTTACGCATATATATTCGTTATTACGCAATATGATTAGCAGTCTAACAGATATATATTCCGTTCTTACACATATATATCCGTTCTTACACATATATATTCCGTTCTTACACATATATATTTCGTGTCTTACACATATATATTCGTTCTTACGTATATACGTTCTTACGCATATATATTCAGTTCTTACGCATATATATTCAGTTCTTACGCATATATATTCAGTTCTTACACATATATATTCAGTTTTACGCATATATATTCAGTTCTTACGCATATATATTCAGTTCTAACGCATATATATTCAGTTCTTACGCATATATATTCAGTTCTTACATATATATATTTAGTTCTTACACATATATATTCAGTTCTTACACATATATATTCCGTTATTACGCATATATATTCTTACACGTATATATTCCGTTCTTACACATATATATTCCGTTCTTACACATATATATTCAGTTCTCCCGCATATATATTCCGTTCTAACAAATATTGATTCCGTTCTTACGCAAATATATTCAGTTCTTACGCATATATATTCATTTCTTACACATATATGTTCAGTTCTTACGCATATAGATTCAGTTTTACGCATATATATTCAGTTATTACAAATATATATTTCGTTCTTACACATATGTATTCAGTTCTTACGCATATATATTCATTTCTAACACATATATGTTCAGTTATTACACATATATTTTCCGTTCTTACACGTACATATTCCGTTCTTACACATACATATTCCGTTCTTTCACATATATATTCGTTCTTACACATATATATTCCGTTCTTACTCTTATATATTCCGTTTTTACACATATATATTCCGTACTTACACATATATATTCTGTTATTACACATATATATTCCGTTCTTATACGTATATATTCCGCTCTTAACACATATATATTCCGTTCTTACACATATATATTCCGTTCTTACACGTATATATTCCGCTCTTACACATATATATTCCGTTCTTACGCATATATTCCGTTCTTACGCATATATATTCCGTTCTTTCGCATATATATTCAATTTTACGCATATATATTCAGTTCTTACGCTATTATATTCAGTTCTTACACGTATATATTCACTTCTTACACATATATATTCAGTTCTTACGCATATATATTCCGTTGTTGCACACATATATTCCGTTCTTAGGCATATATATTCCGTCCTTACTCATATATATTCAGTTCTTACACATATATATTCAGTTGTTACACATATATATTCCGTTCTTACACATATATATTCCGTTCATACACGTACTATTCGTTCTTACGCATATATATTCCGTTCCTTACGCATATATGTTCAGTTGTTACGCATATATATTCAGTTCTTACGCATATATTCCGTTCTTACACATATATATTTCGTTCTTACGCATATATATTCTTACACATATATTCCGTTCTTACACATATATATTCCGTTCTTCACATATATATCGTTTAAAGCATATATATTCAGTTCTTACACATATATATTCTGTTCTTACACATATATATTTCGTTCTTACACGTATATATTCCGTTCTTACACATATATATTCCGTTCTTACACATATATATTCCTTTCTTACACATATATTCCGTTCTTACGCATATATAGTTCAGTTCTTACGCATATATATTCTTACACATATATTCCGTTCTTACACATAAATATTCAGTTCTTACATATAAATATTCCGTTCTTACACATATATATTCCGTCTTACGCATATATATTCCGTTCTTACGCATATATTATCAGTTCTAACAGATATATATTCCGTTCTTACACATATATATTCGTTCTTACACATATATATTTCGTTTTTACACATATATATTCCGTTCTTACGTATATACGTTCTTACGCATATATCAGTTCTACGCATATATATTCAGTTCTTACGCATATATATTCAGGTTCTTACACATATATATTCAGTTTTACGCATATATATTCAGTCTTACGCATATATATTCAGTTCTAACGCATATATATTCAGTTCTTACGCATATATATTCAGGTTCTTACAATATATATTTAGTTCTTACACATATATATCAGTTCTTACACATATATATTCCGTTATTACGCATATATATTCTTACACGTATATATCCGTTCTTCACATATATATTCCGTTCTTACACATATATATTTCAGTTCTCCCGCATATATATTCCGTTCTAACAAATATTGATTCCGTCTAACGCAAATATATTCAGTTCTTACGCATATATATCATTCTTACACATATGTCAGTTCTACGCATATAGATTCAGTTTTACGCATATATATTCAGTATTACATATATATTCGTTCTTACAATATGTATTCAGTTCTTACGCATATATATTCATTTCTACACATATATGTTCAGTTATACACATAATTTCCGTCTTACACGTACATATTCCCGTTCTTACACATACATATCCGTCTTTCACAAATGTATTCGTTCTTACACATATATATTCGTTCTTACCTTATATATTCCGTTTTTACACATATAAATTCCGTACTTACACATATATATTCTGTTATACACATATATATTCGTTCTTATACGTATATATTCCGCTCTTACACATATATATTCCGTTCTTACACATTATATATTCCGTTCTTACACGTATATATTCCGCTCTTACACATATATATTCCGTTCTTACGCATATATTCCGTTCTTACGCATATATATTCCGTTCTTTCGCATATATATTCAATTTTACGCAAATATATCAGTCTTACGCATAATATTCAGTTCTTACACGTATAATTCACTTCCTTACACATATATATTCAGTTCTTAGCATATATATTCGTGTTGCACACATATATTCGTCTTAGCATACTATATTCGTCCTTACTCATATATATTCAGTTCTTACACATATATATTCAGTTGTTACACTCTACACAAATAAATTCCGTTCATACACGTACATATTCCGTTCTTACGCATATATATTCCGTTCTTACGCATATATGTCAGTTGTACGCATATATATTCAGTCTACGGCATATATTCCGTTCTTACACATATATATTTCGTTCTTACGCATATATATTCTTACACATATATTCCGTTCTTACACATATATATTCCGTTCTTACACATATATATTCCGTTTTAAAGCATATATATTCCGTTCTTACACTTATATATTCCGTTCTTACACAAATCATTTCCGTTCTTACACGTATAAATTCCGTTCTACAAAATATATATTCAGTTCTACACATATAAATTCCGCTCTTACACAATTTATTATCCGTTCTTACACATATATAATTCCCGTTCTTACACATATATATTCAGTTCTTACACATATATATTCACTTCTTATACATATATATTCAGTTCTTACACATATATATTCAGTTCTTACACATATATATTCCGTTCTTACACATACATATGCCGTTCTTACACATATATATTCCGTTCTTACACATATATATTCAGTTCATACGCATTTATATTCCGTTCTTACACATATATATTCCGTTCTTACACATATATATTCCATTCTTACGCATATATATTCAGTTCTTACGCATATATATTCATATCTTACACATATATGTTCAGTTCTTACGCATATATATTCAGTTCTTACACATATATATTCAGTTCTTACAAATATATATTCTGTTCTTAGACATATATATTTCGTTCTTACACGTATATATTCCGTTCTTACACATATATTCCGTTCTTACGTATATATATTCCGCTCTTTCGCATATATATTCAGTTTTACGCATATATATTCAGTTCTTACGCATATATATTCAGTTCCTACACATATATATTTAGTTCTTACACATATATATTCAGTTCTTACGCATATATATTCCGTTCTTACACATATATATTCAGTTCTTACGCATATATGTACTTACACATATATATTCCGTTCTTACACGTACATATTCCGTTCTTACGCATATATATTCCGTTCTTACGCATATATGTTCAGTTGTTACGCATATATATTCAGTTCTTACGCATATATTCCGTTCTTACACATATATATTCCGTTCTTACGCATATATATTCTTACACATATATGCCGTTCTTACACATATATATTCCGTTCTTACACATATATATTCCGTTTTAAAGCATATATATTCCGTTCTTACACATATATATTCCGTTCTTACACATATATTCCGTTCTTACACGTATATATTCCGTTCTTACACATATATATTCAGTTCTTACACATATATATTCCGCTCTTACACGTATTTATTCCGTTCTTACACATATATATTCCTTTCCTACACATATATATTCAGTTCTTACACATATATATTCAGTTCTTACACATATATATTCCGTTCTTACACATATATATTCCGTTCTTACGCATATATATTCAGTTCTTACACATATATATTCCGTTCTTACACATATATATTCCGTTCTTACACATATATATTCAGTTCTCCCGCATATATATTCCGTTCTTACGCATATATATTCTTACACATATATTCCGTTCTTACACATATATATTCCGTTCTTACAGATATATATTCCGTTTTAAAGCATATATATTCCGTTCTTACACATATATATTCCGTTCTTACACGTATATATTCCGCTCTTACACATATATATTCCGCTCTAACACATATATATTCCGTTCTTACACATATATTCCGTTCTTACGCATATATATTCCGTTCTTTCGCATATATATTCAATTTTACGCATATATATTCAGTTCTTACGCATATATATTGAGTTCTTACACGTATATATTCACTTCTTACACATATATATTCAGTTCTTACGCATATATATTCCGTTGTTACACACTATTATCCGTTCTTAGGCTTATATATTCCGTTCTTACTCATATATATTCAGTTCTTACACATATATATTCAGTTGTTACACATATATATTCCGTTCTTACACATATATATTCCGTTCTTACACGTACATATTCCGTTCTTACGCATATATATTCCGTTCTTACGCATATATGTTCAGTTGTTACGCATATATATTCAGTTCTTACGCATATATTCCGTTCTTACACATATATATTCCGTTCTTACGCATATATATTCTTACACATATATTCCGTTCTTACAAATATATATTCCGTTCTTACACATATATATTCCGTTTTAAAGCATATATATGCCGTTCTTACACATATATATTCCGTTCTTAAACATATATTCCGTTCTTACACGTATATTCCGTTCTTACACATATATATTCAGTTCTTACACATATATATTCCGCTCTTACACGTATTTATCCGTTCCTACACATATATATTCCGTTCTTACACATATATATTCAGTTCTTACACATATATATGCACTTCTATACATATATATTCAGTTCTTAACATATATATTCAGTTCTTACACATATATATTCACTTCTTACACATATATGTTCAGTTCTTACGCATATATATTCAGTTCTTACATATATATATTCAGTTCTTACACATATATATTCTGTTCTTACACATATATATTTCGTTATTACACGTATATATTCCGTTCTTACACATATATATTCCGTTCTTACGCATATATATTCCGTTCTTTCGCATATATATTCAGTTTTTACGCATATATATTCAGTTCTTACGCATATATATTCAGTTCTTACACATATATATTTAGTTCTTACACATATATATTCAGTTCTTACGCATATATATTCCGTTCTTACACATATATATTCAGTTCTTACGCATATATACTTACACATATATCCGTCTTACACATATATATTCAGTTCTTACACATATAAATTCCGTTCTTACACATATATATTCCGTTCTTACGCATATATATTCAGTTTCTTACTCATATATATTCCGTTCTTACGCATATATATTCAGTTCTTACGCATATATATTCAGTTCTTAGCATATATATTCATATTTACGCATATATCAGTACTTACGCATATATATTCAGTACTTACACATATATATTCAGTTCTTACACATATATATTCAGTTCTTACACATATATATTCAGTTCTTACACATATATATTCCGTTCTTACGCATATATATTCAGTTCTTACGCATATATATTCCGTTCTTACGCATATATATTCAGTTCTTACGCATATATATTCATTTCTTACACATATATATTCAGTTCTTACGCATATATATTCAGTTCTAACGCATATATATATTCAGTCTTACGCATATTTATTCAGTTCTTACGCATATATATTCAGTTGTTACACATATATATTCAGTTCTTACGCATATATATTCAGTTCTTACGCATATATATTCAGTTTTACGCATATATATTCAGTTCATACACGTATATATTCCGTTCTTACACATATATATTCAGTTCTTACACATATATATTCCGTTCTTACATGTACATATTCCGTTCTTACACATATATATTCCGTTCTTACACATATATATTCCGTTCTCAAACATATATATTCCTTTCTTACACGTACATATTCCGTTCTTACACATATATATTCCGTTCTTACACATATATATTCCGTTCTTCCGCATATATATTCATTTCTTACACATATATGTCAGTTCTTACACATATATAATTCGTATTTACACATATATATTCCGTTCTTACACATATATATTCCGATTTACACTATATATTCCGTTCTTACACATATATATTCCGTGCTTACACATATATATTCCGTTCTTACACATATATTCCGTTCTTACGCATATATATTCCGTTCTTTCGCATATATATTCAGTTTTACGCATATATATTCAGTTCTTACGCATATATATTCAGTTCTTACACATATATATTCATTTCTTACGCATACATATTCCGTTCTTACACATATATATTCCGTTCTTACGCATATATATTCATTTCTTACACGTATATGTTCAGTTCTTACACATATATATTTCGCTTTTACACATATACATTCCGTTCCTACACATATATATTCAGTTCTTACGCATATATATTCAGTTCTTACGCATATATATTCATTTCTTACACATATATGTTCAGTTCTTACACATATATATTCCGTTCTTACAAGTACATATTCCGTTCTTATACATACATATTCCGTTCTTACACATATATATTCCGTTCTTACTCATATATATTCATTTCTTACACATATATATTCAGTTCTTACGCATATATGTTCAGTTCTTACGCATATATAATCCGTTCAAATGCATATATATTCCGTTCTTACACATATATATTCCGTTCTTACACGTATATATTCCGTTCTTACACGTATATATTCCGTTCTTACACATATATATTCCGTTCTTTCACATATATATTCCGTTCTTACACCTATATATTCCGTTCTTACACGTATATATTCCGTTCTTACATATATATTCCTTTCTTACGCATATAATTTCGTTCTTACGCATATATATTCAGTTCTTACACATATATATTCAGCTCTTACACATATATATTCAGTTCTTACACATATATATTCAGTTCTTACACATATATATTCCGTTCTTACACATATATATTCCGTTCTTACACATATATAGACCGTTCTTACACATATATATTCAGTTTTTACGCATATATATTCAGTTCTAACGCATATATATTCAGTTCTTACGCATATATATTCAGTTCTTACGCATATATATTCAGTTCTTACGCATATATATTCAGTTCTTACACATATATATTCAGTTCTTACGCATATATATTCACTTCTTACACATATATATTCCTTTCTTACACATATATATTCACTTCTTACACATATATATTCCGTTCTTACACATATATATTCAGTTCATACGCATATATATTCCGTTCTTACACATATATATTCCGTTCGTACACATATATATTCCGTTCTTACGCATATATATTCAGTTCTTACGCATATATATTCATTTCTTACACATATATGTTCAGTTCTTACGCATATATATTCAGTTCTTACACATATATATTCAGTTCTTACACATATATATTCTGTTCTTACACATATATATTCCGTTCTTACACGTATATATTCCGTTCTGACACATATATATTCCGTTATTACACATATATATTCCTTTCTTACACATATATTCCGTTCTTAAGCATATATATTCCGTTCTTTCGCATATATATTCAGTTTTACACATATATATTCAGTTTTAACGCATATATATTCAGTTCTTACACATATATATTTAGTTCTTACACATATATATTCAGTTCTTACGCATATATATTCCGTTCTTACACATATATATTCAGTTCTTACGCATATATATACTTACACATATATTCCGTTCTTACACATATATATTCAGTTCTTACACATATATATTCCGTTCTTACACATATATATTCCGTTCTTACGCATATATATTCAGTTCTTACTCATATACATTATGTTCTTACGCATATATATTCAGTTCTTACGCATATATATTCAGTTATTACGCATATATATTCAGTACTTACGCATATATATTCAGTTCTTACACATATATATTCATTTCTTACGCATATATATTCCGTTCTTACACATATATATTCCGTTCTTACGAATATATATTCAGTTCTTACGCATATATATTCATTTCTTACATATATATGTTCAGTTCTTACACATATATATTCCGTTCTTACAAGTACATTTTCCGTTCTTACACATACATATTCCGTTCTTACACATATATATTCCGTTCTTACTCATATATATTCATTTCTTACACATATATATTCAGTTCTTACGCATATATGTTCAGTTCTTACGCATATATAATGCGTTCAAATGCATATATATTCCGTTCTTACACATATATATTCCGTTCTTACACGTATATATTCCGTTCTTACACGTATATATTCCGTTCTTACACATATATATTCCGTTCTTTCACATATATATCCGTTCTTACACCTATATATTCCGTTCTTACACGTATATATTCCGTTGTTACACATATATATTCCTTTCTTACGCATATAATTTCGTTCTTACGCATATATATTCAGTTCTTACACATATATATTCAGTTCTTACACATATATATTCAGTTCTTACACATATATAATCCGTTCTTACACATATATATTCAGTTCTTACGCATATATATTCAGTTCTAACGCATATATATTCAGTTCTTACGCATATATATTCAGTTCTTACGCATATATATTCAGTTCTTACACATATATATTCAGTTCTTACGCATATATATTCACTTCTTACACATATATATTCCTTTCTTACACATATATATTCACTTCTTACACATATATATTCCGTTCTTACACATATATATTCAGTTCATACGCATATATTTTCCGTTCTTACACATATATATTCCGTTCTTACACATATATATTCCGTTCTTACGCATTTATATTCAGTTCTTACGCATATATATTCATTTCTTACACATATATTTTCAGTTCTTACGCATATAATATTCAGTTCTTACACATATATATTCAGTTCTTACACATATATATTCTGTTCTTACACATATATATTCCGTTCTTACACGTATATATTCCGTTCTGACACATATATATTTCCGTTATTACACATATATATTCCTTTCCTACACATATATTCCGCTCTTACGCATATATATTCCGTTCTTTCGCATATATATTCAGTTTTACACATATATATGCAGTTCTTACGCATATATATTCAGTTCTTACACATATATATTTAGTTCTTACACATATATATTCAGTTCTTACGCATATATATTCCGTTCTTACACATATATATTCAGTTCTTACACATATATATACTTACACATATATTCCGTTCTTACACATATATATTCAGTTCTTACACATATATATTCCGTTCTTACACATATATATTCCGTTCTTACGCATATATATTCAGTTCTTACTCATATATATTCCGTTCTTACGCATATATATTCAGTTCTTACGCATATATATTCAGTTCTTACGCATATATATTCAGTACTTACGCATTTATATTCAGTACTTAACATATATATTCAGTTCTTACACATATATATTCAGTTCTTACACATATATATTCAGTTCTTACACATATATATTCCGTTCTTACGCATATATATTCAGTTCTTACGCATATATATTCCGTTTTTACGCATATATATTCAGTTCTTACGCATATATATTCCGTTCTTACACATATATATTCAGTTCTTACGCATATATATTCAGTTCTAACGCATATATATTCAGATCTTACGCATATATATTCAGTTCTTACGCATATATATTCAGTTGTTACACATATATATTCAGTTCTTACGCATATATATTCAGTTCTTACGCATATATATTCAGTTTTACGCATATATATTCAGTTCATACACATATATATTCCGTTCTTACGCATATATATTCAGTTCTTAGGCATATATATTGATTTCTTACACATATATATTCAGTTCTTACACATATATATTCCGTTTTTACACGTACATATTCCGTTCTTACACATATATATTCAGTTCTTACGCATATATATTCCGTTCTTACACATATATATTACGTTCTTACGCATATATATTCAGTTCTTACGCATATATATTCATTTCTTATACATATATGTTCAGTTCTTACGCATATATATTCAGTTTTAGCATATATATTCAGTTATTACAAATATATATTCCGTTCTTACGCATATATATTCAGTTCTTACGCATATATATTCATTTCTTACACATATATGTTCAGTTCTTACACATATATATTCAGTTCTTACAAGTACATATTCCGTTCTTACACATACATATTCCGTTCTTACACATATATATTCCGTTCTTACTCATATATATTCATTTCTTACACATATATATTCAGTTCTTACGCATATATGTTCAGTTCTTACGCATATATATTCCGTTCTTACACATATATATTCCGTTCTTACACGTATATATTCCGTTCTTACACGTATATATTCCGTTCTTACACATATATAATCCGTTCTTTCACATATATATTCCGTTCTTACACCTATATATTCCGTTCTTACACGTATATATTCCGTTCTTACACATATATATTCCGTTCTTACGCATATATATTTCGTTCTTACGCATATATATTCAGTTCATACATATATATATTCAGTTCTTACACATATATATTCAGTTCTTACGCATATATATTCACTTCTTACACATATATATTCCTTTCTTACACATATATATTCACTTCTTACACATATATATTCCGTTCTTACACATATATATTCAGTTCATACGCATATATATTCCGTTCTTACACATATATATTCCGTTCTTACACATTTATATTCCGTTCTTACGCATATATATTCAGTTCTTACGCATATATATTCATTTCTTACGCATATATGTTCAGTTCTTACGCATATATATTCAGTTCTTACGCATATATATTCAGTTCTTACACATATATATTCTGTTCTTACACATATATATTCCGTTCTTACACGTATATATTCCGTTCTGACACATATATATTCCGTTTTTACACATATATATTCCTTTCTTACACATATATTCCGTTCTTACGCATATATATTCCGTTCTTTCGCATATATATTCAGTTTTACACATATATATTCAGTTCTTACGCATATATATTCAGTTCTTACACATATATATTTAGTTCTTAATATTTATGTAAACTGGGCTGTCTGTTGTATTTTTGAAAACTCTAAAATTACCGCAGTATCCCGATACAAAAACTGATTTTGCCCAAATATTTCATGAAATGCTGATTTTACTTGATTTATTAAAAGTTTTTTAAAATGGGGGTAGTGAAGATTGCAAGTTTAAATTTTTTAGGTTTTAAGCTTTGTGTAGTAGGTAAGGTTACGTGATTATTGTCATGTCAGAGTAAGGTTACGTGATTATTGTCACATGTATTAGCTCATGTGATAAGCATCTATTTATATCAACCAATCGTTGAAGATTATGTGATAAGTTTCTATTTATATCAACCAATTGGTGAAGATCATGTGATAAATGTGATAAGTGTCTATTTATATCAACCAATCGGTAAAGTTTTTGGTCTTTCTGACGGGTATAAAAGGCTGTGAACTACGGATTAGTATCACACGGTGACATACCCTATGGGAATAGAGACCTGAAAGAGTAAGGATAAAACTAGGATTATTTTTCATGAAAGGTAAGTCCATTTTAAATTTGTATTTATTTTTATATTTTTAGAAGGTTCTAGGTTGAATACAAAGGTGGTGGATCGTACTCATACACATTACTAAAACAATTTATTACACACTTTTTAGACTTTTTTGTAATGTTGCCATTGCTTCCTTTCTTCCCTGCTCTACTAGTTCTTTTTTTTGAGCTTCACTTATTTTAGCCTTTTTTTGTTTGGTGTCTTCTTTTAAACTATAATATTTATCTAATTCATCTAAAATCATCTTAAACTCTTGATCAGATATTTGTGCATCACTCAACGCTTTTGATATTAACTGCTTTATACTATTTAACTTAGCCTCTGCCAAAGTTTTTATTTCATGATGTTTTTGAGCTTTTACATTAAGCTTGCGTCTGATAAAATTAATACAAACACCTGTAGCTCCACATACTATTGCTGCTATTTCTAAAGGTAGCAAAACTGGAACAACAAATCCAATCCCAGCCATAATAACACCTGCAGATATCAAGGTAGTGTCAATTCCATCTGTAATATTAATACCACGTTTATATTTTTTATAAAGTGACTGGCGTATATCTCGTTCTGTAATTAACTTTTTTTCAATCTCTGAAATCTTTTGTAATCTATAATTTTGTCCGTCTTCCACTGGCAACTCAGGATATATACTTGGTGCCGTTGGTTGCTTCATTTTTTTATTAATAAATAAAAAATTAAATTAAATCAATAAATAATGATGCCACCGTATTTACAGCAACCGGACAGGATTTTAAGTAACGTGATTTGTTACTTCAAGACTCCTCATGGTAATATTAACCAGGTGGATGGGGTAAGAGTTCCAAACAAACCTATAATTGTTGTTACGAGCACTGCGGCATAAATAGTAATATAATAACAGATAATGTTGACCACTTGTAGTCTTCAAAGATATCCCGTTCCCTAACACACTTGTAAACATAATCCCATACTTCCTCTAGCGCTACAGGTTCATACTCTTCTGGCTCAGATTCCATGTCTGGTTCTTGTTCTTCCATTTTTTTATTATATAATTATAACATTATATTTTTTAAAAAAAAAATAGTTCAAAGACTAAATTTTTAATATTAAATTATTAAACACATCTTTTAAGGGCAAGCTCTCAATACCCAGTACACTAATTATCATACTGTTATACAATTTTGTATATAATATATTTTTTGTTGATACAAAAATCAAGCCAGCTCGTAGAATTAAATTAAATTAATTCAATTAATAATGATGCCACCGTATTTACAGCTGTAGCGTTAGCAACCTTGCATACAAAGTTAACAACAGAACCAGCGCCAATCTCTAAAGGTTCATCAAAGTTATCATGATTGCGTGGAATGATGTGAAGTGTTATACCATAATTTGGTTGTTCAACACCATTGACAGAAACTATTACAGTTACGTCACCAACTAATCGTTCACATGCTAAACCTATTCCCATAATCCGTCCACGGCGTGTCATTACATGCCCCACATTTTTTTCTGCCGCGCCGTTACCAAATGAGAGTATTCTATTCAACACAAGTGGGCCCTTAGCCTCTGCAAATATTGTTATAATCCCATATTTAAAATTATCAACTCTATTTTTTTAAATGATTAAACTGGTTAACAAAAGGCACAATTCGTCTATATAAATTTTGAACATGAACTCATTTATCAAAGCCTCTAAGTCTTCTGTTTTTTTAGGTCTTGCTGGTCCATATATACTCATTGTTTTTTTTATAAAAATATATTTTTTAAATAATTTCTAAAACACAACTCATAGGCAAACGTGATTAAATATCTTGTTGCCATACTCATCTCTGACTTCTATTTTCAATTCAGTAATTGCACCATTTATAAGACAGTGATATTCAGGATAAAAACTTGTATACTATATCTCCAAACTGCTTATTTACTACAGGCACAACCCCTATAATAGTGCTTGGCTTACCATTGAAATAATTACTACTCGTATTAACTTGTTCCAGATGAACATATAGCTGTTTATAAGGAGCTAAATTAATTGGGTAATCTCCTATATTAGTACCTGTCAACCATTTTCTGTCCTTGAATCCCAGCATTTTTGAAAGACCGCTTGACATACGTGTTTCTATTGGCGTATGTATAATGGCTGCACCAATTTGGACAATATTGTCCAGAATAATCTTTTCATTTAGCTTTTTAAAATTTTCTACCAAGTCTTGAAAGGTATAGAGTCTACCTGGTAAATGTTCTGTTTATCTGGGTTTCGTGTCTTTATGGTTTCATGAATAATATTTTGCCAACCGATAGTGTATGTAAAACTTTTTAATCCGACGCGCTTAGTTCCATCTCTATTATCGATATACTGTTGTAAATTAATAGAGTTGTCTATGTTTGAAATTGTATGAAACATATTTTTAATATATAAATATAAAAACACAAATAAAAATGATTTCTAAAGAATTCAAATATAACCCGGATGCTCAATATTTAAATACTTTTAGCAAGAAAGTGATAGATATAATAAATCAAAACATAGTTATAACATCAGACGGTAAAGGCTTTAAAGCATCATTTTCCAATGTCTTTGAAAAATACAAACTTCCATACGTCAAATCAGATGCTATAGTCCAACGCTGGGGAACAGATTGGATGTTATTTTGGCAGAATCAGTTGAATTTTGCTATTTGGTGTGCGACAACTGGATGTGGTATTGATTTCAACAATCATCTAAAAGCTGATGCCCTGATTGGTTCGTTATTTCGATTTCATGTCTACTACCAAGTCAGAGGAATATTATTTGAGATGAGTGTAGCATTGCCGCAAGACTCAAATTGGAATGCTTTTAATAACACATATAACCGAAACGCATACGAAAGAATATGCAAGGAGTTTAACATTGACTTAAATTCAGACTGGAGACAAAAACAAAGCTATAATAATGGTCTAGGAACAATTTATAATTACTGGACAAATATTGGTTACCATCCTTTGATAAATACTGTATACGACAACAAAACGATGAGTTTTACAGTCTATGAGAGTGATAAAACATATCACATTGATTACATTGCACAAGGACCTGAAGCAGACAACAGCTGGTCTACTTTTATACTAGATAGTTCATTTGGATTTACAAGAGCAGGAGTAGAACGCATCAATGACAGCATAAGAACATACTGCTGGGCAATTTTTGGTTCACAATCACAAACAAGAACAGATATACTTGGAACTGGAACAGCATTTGATGCACAGAAGCAATTTTTAACAAATGTAGAGGACGCAATAAACAGCCCCATCGACTTGCCCAGTCAAATTTCAAGATATGAAACCACCTTAAAATATGCAAGAAGTAAAGTAAATTTTGTCTATGGAAGTGGATTGTACATGTCTCCGAGTGACATGGAATTAAGAATCGGAATAATACAAGACTACAATAATGAAATTGTAATAGCAACCGATGCACAAGCATTAGGATTGAATAATGATGTAAATGTAAAACCAGTGCCACCAAAAATTATTCAACCTTTTCAAGGAACCACAACAAATTTTTTTTTACCGGAACATTCTGACTTTGATAAATCATCAATACATACAACTGTGGAACATAACCCACCAGAAATACAAAACATAGCGATTGAACACGAAGATAACAAAACAACTATAATTGTTGGTACCATAGTAATAGGTCTTGCTGCATTACTTATTTACGAGATTTACTGAACCACTCTTTGGCTGCCACATACAACAACCCGGAAACAAACACAAGCAGAGCCCATAGATTGTTACCAAGCCAATTAATAACATTACCTGTTGCAGATAAAAGCCATGATACTATTGCACCAATAACTCCTGGAAGTGCTGCAGCAGCTTTACCAGCTAGGTTGGCAAGAAGTTTACCAAGATTAAATAGTTGTATTTTTATCCAGTCTTTTACACTTGATGGATCAGGGTTTGGAGTTGGAGTTGGAGTTGGAGCAGCACTTGATGTAGGAATAATGGCATCAACTAATACCCCAATAATCATACCAAAGGCAGTCAAAATACTAACAATAGTAATACCTTGCTCTCTAAACAAGGTTTTGATTTTCTCACGAAATGTTGTGTCTTTTTTTAACACCTTATTTATAGTTTCTTTTATCCTGTTTATTTGACTGCGTAATGCTTCTTTGTTTTCACTTGCCGCTTCAAGTCGTGCACTTTTTTCATCTTCAAGGTCTTCGATGCGATCGCTTATTCTTTTTATTTGAAATTCATCACCATCAGTCTTAGCTTGTTCTAATTTTTGTTTTTCTTTTGCTATATCTTTATCAAGCTCAGTGAGATTTGAGAGATTATTAGTAAGTTCTCCACGAAAGCTTTGCAATCTCTTATCTAAACCTCGTATCTCTCGCAGTGTTAGACTTTCTGGTTGAACAGCAGTTTTAGGATGAGTTTCATCTATTATATTACTCAAATCACTCTCAATTGTATTTGCAGCATCTACTGTATTTTGTACATCTTCAGTTGTTGAAAAAGTTTGCATTGGTATATTTTCTCCTTCTTTTGTGATGGTATCTCTTGTTTTTGCCAAGGATGCTAATTCTGCCCTACCCTGAGCCTTTCTTTCACGTGGAACTAAATAATCATAAATGTTTAAATTATTTTTTACGAAGTCAATGCCATATTTTTTAACTAAAGTGTCCAGCTTATAAAACTTGATTGGTTCGTTTGGATTATTTCCCTTATAATAAGTAAGTGGAACATCATCCATCCCAACTGAATATAACATTGTTCTACCGATTTCGTCCTCAGCCACTCTAAAATCATTTTTATAATCAATTCCGCTGATTTCAGCATTAACTTCAGTAAAAAATTGATCTACTAACCACTTTTTTTGTGTAAGCTGTTCTTCTGTTTTATCTTCCCCTTGAAGCTGATCAATATAGTTATTTTCATTTACAATTTGTCTCTGGAATTCTGGGTCAGGTTGTATAAATTCGTCTTCAAGTAATTTATCCAAGTCTTCCAAGTCTTCTTTAGTCATATCAATATCTGTATCAAACGCAGGATTTTCAAATCCACCCTCAGCCATTGTTTATTTTATTTAATTTTAAAAAATATATTTAAAAAATAAAAACAATGTCGGCTTACGGAAACAAACTCAGCCCTCATAGAAAACTAAGAGAACATCATGGTGCCAAAGGCATCCGCACAAGTGTAGTAATAACTAATAATCCATCAACAATAGACCATAACCAGCAACTGCTTGTGAGATTTCCAAATCTAAGTACTAATGATGTGATAGTTCCAAGTACTGCTCGTCTTGCCTTTGAAATAGAACTTAAAAGCAGAACAGACGCCAACGCTACTTTATTTCAAAATCTGGGTAGAACAATTGTGAAAAAAATGACAATAAGAATAAGTGGCAACGAAGTCATGTCAATAGATGACAGTGATATATATCATTGTTATGTAGACTTATGGAAAAGCCCTACCGAACGACAAAACACAGCTTACCAAGGTATTGGTAAACCAAACATGTTAAAACATAGAGTTAGCGCGGGAGATGCTTCCTCAGACACCGGAGATGAAGCTATAGCAGCAGCTTATAGAAATAGATTTTGTATTCCACTGGACTTTGAAATGTTAGAAAGTCATATGCCATTTTATCAAGCGGGGCTTGGTGATAGGTTAGAATATGAATTAACGTTTAACGATTATAACAAAGTTATCAAAAGCAGTGACGCTGATGCATATTATGTAATAAAATATATCTGCTTGGAATTTGATACAGTTAGTGATGTTGAATTAGCCAGACAAATAAGACAGCAAATCAATGGTAAGATGTCATTTATGTATGATCGTATCTTGCGACATAGAAAAATAATAGCAAACAAATCTGATACTCTTTGGAACATCAACATTAATACACCAGCACGGAGCATGAAAGGTATTTTAATGCTGTTTGAAGACCCAGAAAGAACAGACACAGAAACCTATTACAACCCAAAGATTGAAAAGGTTGAAATGACAATAGAGGGATTACCAAATCAGTTGCATAGTCAGGGTATGAAGGCATATCAACATTGGGATGAAATCAACAAATATTTTGCCTTGACATCAAAAAGAAACAAAGAGACAGAAATAGTAGCGAGGGACTTAAACTTTACCAGTGTTTCTCTTGAGACCTATCTGACAAAATCATATGCTTTGTGGCTTGACCTTAGAACATGTAATGACAATTTATTACACGGCAGTGGAAGAAGAATAGAAAACGGCAGTGAAGGTATAACGATACTAATAAATAAAAAAGCAGATGCAGATCAAACTTTAAATATTTATATATTTATAATACAAGATGCGCAAATCAATTTCGAAGATGGAAGATTCAAAGAAGCAGGATACTAGTTTGCAACAAAAATATCCTAAATATTCACACAGTGCCATTATTTGTGGTCAGACAGGCTGTGGTAAAACAGAGTTTGTTCTTGACATACTTGAACAAGAGTATGTTGGAGTTTTTAAACATATAATTATATTGTGTCCAACCATAGAGTGGAACGAGGCTTATAAAAATAGATCCTGGATAGGAGATGTGAAAAACCCAAAAGATAAAAAAATAATAATTGTCAATCCCGTGAGCAACGGTAAAGAAATGTTACAAGAACTGTTGCGTTTCTTTTTCAAACAATATGCTGGCCAGCCCACATTATACATCATTGACGATTGCTCAGCCACAAAAGAATTAACAAAGAAAAAAGATATGTTGTCAGAGTTGGCATTCTCTGGTCGTCACGCTAAACAATCAGTGTGGGTCATTTCACAGAGATATAATTCTGTATTGAAAGATTTGAGAGAGCAAGCAAAATGGTTGTGTATGTTTTACACCAAAGACAGAGATAGTTTTGAAAATTGTTTGAGAGAAAATGATGTTATTCCTACACTGGAAGAGAGAACCAGAATAAGAAAAGCTTTAGCTAAGACTAAATATTCCAAGTTGATATTGAGGACTGACCAACCAACTGGTTATTGGGTTAAATAATTTATTTTAAAAATACAAACTAGAGTTTCCCATACAAACCATTAACTCAATGCATTAACCAATATCGGAACAACAGCACTACTAATGTTTTCCGGGGCTTGTAAAACATACCCTCTTGGCTCACATATAAAATATTCTACGCCGTCCTTTGTCACAGAAATTACAGGCGTTTCCTGTGCACCTTTTTCGTACGTTTGTAAAAAATCACTTTCTGAAACACATATACAACATTTTACGTCATCTCTTGTCATAACATCCAGTGCTGTTTTATTTTTTTTATAATCACTATTCTCACCGTCTGTTATTTTCAAATCCATTTTTTCTTATATAATATTTTTTTATTATTACAAAATATATTTTTTTACAACTGTTGCTAATAATAATACTAACAGCAAAGTAGCAATGTTAATAGCAATACTGACCATGAATATAGTATTGCTAATAGCATTGCTCATAGCAAAGTAGCAATGTTAATAGCAATGCTTGCAGCAAATTAATAATGTTAATAGAAAAAATAGCAATGTTAATAACAATGCTATTAACAATACTAACAATTACTAGTTGCATGAATATCGCAGCTAGTTGTTTTGTATTTTATATTTATTTCAAGATAAAAAATAAGATTAATAATATAAAAATGAATGCGGAAGAACTATTACAAAATATATCGGAACAGACGGAACCAGATGAATCAAAGCAACAAGAAACAAAAATAGAAAGATTATCAGCCATAGTGGCTGGCGGCGGTAGTCGTCAATATTTGGGTAAAGACATTCAACTCACAAATATAGATAGCATGCCCCCAGATGAAATTAACAAACTTTACTGCAGATATGAAGCAAGGCTTGGGGCAAGCATGACTAAAACTTTAGGCAATTCTTTTATTAACTTGTATGTGATGGGAGTATCAAAATATTTTAATGTAACCAATCCACCAAAGCTGATAGAAGATTTGGAGGAAGACCCATTTATTAATCATGCTTTGACAAGCGCTTGTTGTGAGTTGTATTACAGGTATGGAATGTGCTTAGCACCATTTACAGCAATACTGACAACTGTTAGACATATCGATTTTAATAAAAATAAAAATATAGATAATATAAATGGAGAACCAAGAGAGTGAAGTTATACCTGTTGTTACACAACCTGTTGAACAACAAAAAGTAAAAAATCCAAAAAGAATAGAAGCTGGAAAAAAAGGAGCAGCGGCAAGAAAGGCAAAGCGTTTGCTTCAGGATGCAAATCAAGATGTTACAAATCAAAATGATGCAAATCAAATAACAAAAATAACAATAGGTGAAGAAGAACCAGAAAAAATCAAAATAAATGTATACAAAAATTATATTCCACCGTGTCTGGTTTTATTAGGTATTGCTGGGTTGGGTTTGTATATTTATAACAAGAAATCTGCTACGCAACCTGTAGCTGTGCAACCTGTTCATGTTGCACCAAAAGACCCGTTTGATTTTTAATAATTTATTTTAAAAAAATAATCATATAAAAAAAATGGCAGCAAGTATTGACGGAAAACAAATTGTAAATATGATGTATCATGCAGGAGTGGAAACACTTCTAACTGTTGGATATTCTGAGATTGGCAGAAAACTACTAAAAAGACAAGCACCCAAAGTGGATTTTAATATGACAGATTTTGGGATGCTGTCTGTGGATATAATATTAGCAATGGCTACAAAGGATATGTTGATTAAGCAAGGTATTATTCCTGCAGATATTATGAAATAATTAAAAAAAATATATATATAAAAAATGGCAAGTGCAGTAGCAATGATGATAGGTGGAGCATTAACAAACGCATTGGCGTTTAGCGGTTCAAATTATTTCTTTTCAAAAATGGGAAGTCATTCAGATGAGGAAAGACAAAGACATGACAAAGCAGTAGAACAATTAAACGCAGCACAAGTAGAGTGGAATAAAAAAAGAACAGAGAGATTAGATTTTATTAATAAGCAACTGCAAAAAGAGCATCTTGCAGAGCAAACTTTTGATGATGTGGACCAAGCTATGAAGCAGTATTATTATACAACTGGCAAACATTTGCTTTTAGAACCGGAGCCCAAGTTGAGTGATTTCTATACACCATCTCCGGATCAACAGAATAGAGAAATTACGTTTATTGTGATGGGCATGGCTGCAACTGGATTTGTGGCGTATAAATTGATTTCATAAAAAAAAAAAAAATACTTTTAAAATGACTACTTTGAAAAAACTAAGTCATATGCATGATATCTATTTTTGTTGTTGTTTTTACATGGTTTCAATCCAAGTGATCGCATATAATATGGTGGTTTAGCACTCTTCTCTAATTTATCTTTGAGATGACCAGGCGACCATACTTCACCGTTGTCTAATAATGTCAATACCATGGATGGACCATATTTAGTTTCTATTATTTTCGTATCTGTAATAGTGTATATTTTATTTAGTTCCAAATCTGTCCATTTCTTTGTGCTATTTTGATTTTGCTCTTCAAGCAGTTCATCAAATTGTGCAGTTGTGATATCCATTTTTTCTTTATAGTTATATAAAGTTTAATCTTTAGTAGAAAAAAATGGAAAAGATTTATTACAGCCCAAAAGGATTTTGGAGAGGTTACACAGCAGTTAAAAAATTAGCAGAAGAGGCTGGTGTTAGTGAAAAAAAGGCATTAGAATTTTTAAAGAAACAAGCTGTGTGGCAGATTTATTTACCTGCGCCAAAGAAAATAGTTAGACCCAGGTTTGATGTTTCTGCTAAAAATGGAGTGCATCAAGCTGATTTGTTATTTTTACAGCATGATACTTTTGGCTTTGGCCGTGGCCGCAAAACATATAAATATGCATTGACTGTTGTTGATATTGCAAGTAGATACAAAGAAGCAGAGCCACTGACTTCCAAGGATAGTAAAGAAGTTGTTAAAGCATTCGAAAACATATACAGTCGGCATTTGAAATATCCAAAGTTATTACAAGTGGATCCAGGTAGAGAATTTATGGGTGCAGTATCACAGTTGATGGCAAAACACAAAGTAAATATCAGACGAGGCAGAACAGAAATACACAGAGACCAAGCTTTAGTGGAAAGATTTAACAGAACATTAGCTGAAAGATTGTTTGGTTATCAGTATGCTAAGGAAATAGATTCGCAAAAACGTAATAGAGAATGGGTAAAGAGATTACCAGAAGTTGTTAAAGCCATAAATGCGGAGACAAAAAAGCCTCCTCCTGTTGAAACAAAAATATTAAAAGATGATCCTATCTGTATGAATGCAAGTGTAAGATATTTATATCAACCCGGGGAACAAGAAGGTGGAAGACGCAGAGCAACTGATCCAATGTGGAGTGTAGATATTCACAAGATTAAAAGTTATATGGTGACGCAAGGTATAAGAGTTTATTATTTGAAATTACCAGCGCCACAGAGAGGATTTGTCAAAGAAGAATTACTTATTGTTCCTGCTGATACCCAAATTCATAAGTTTTTATAAAACCCATGAGCATCAGTTGTGATGCCATCATCCCGTATAAATCTTTTTGAATAAAATGGTGACAAGGTAATCTGATCAACTGTTACACCATATACTTGATGCCTCAAAGATCTTATGATATTCATTTTATGATTTTGCTCCTTTTTGTTGAATAATGCATCTTTGTAATTTTGAAAGTTTATTTGTTTTTTAACTACATATTCTTTTACACCTTTTGCTCTTTTGATGAGTTGCTCATCTGATTTCAAAATAGAATACATCTTAGGTCTTAATCCAACATACTCAGCTATAGCAACACCATTACATTCGTCTTTCATTTTACCTAATACTTTTTTGTTTGTATCATCATGCATTGGGTGATCTTGAGGATAATCACTCAAGTCATACTCATCTTTCATTTCAGCCATGTCTTTGTATGCATCATCTGTTCTGATGTCTACAAGCAAGCTGTCAGTATCTGTGTATAATAAAGTACAGTTATCTCCATACCTTTTTTTCAAAGTATTATAATACCAATCATACATATGAGTTTTTGATAAATCTAAAACTGACATTCCAACATAGATTGGTTTGTTTAATGTTAATTTTGTTTTGTTTACATGTACTGCTGATAATTCATCTGAAAATTTTACACGACGATTAAAGTTAGGTTTAGATACTAATTTTCTTATTTTTTCGTTTTCGGAACCGTCAGTTCGGATTAATTTTATATCAGTGCGCTTACGAAGATTTTCCATTGTTTTACCAAATACTGATAGATTCATAAGTTTATAAAACTCTTTTTCAAATTTCGATTTGGCTTTTTTTCTGAATTCTGTATTAAGACTTATGTAAGAAGCCATCCAATCTTTTTCATTAAATTCTAACACTCTATGTACTTTTATAACTTTCATACCCAAAGATCTATACAGTTCTAAAGTTTTATAATGTATTATGTATTTTTCTTTATCCATGAGATTCGGAACTAGTTGTTCTGTCATAATGGTATTTTTTTTCATTATACCTTTTTGATAAGGAGATAACCATTCTTTTTTTATTACTTTCTTTTCTGGCGCAAGTGGATAATCATTATGTAAATCATGAATTTTTTGGATGGATATTTTAAATCAACTTCTAGTATTTGCCCTTTACCTGGTTTTGGTTTGGAGAAGTAACCACTTTTGTTTTTACTTTTCCAGGCAAAACCTGAATACGGGAGTGCTTGATTCATTGAATGCCCGTAAAGATTACAGGCATCATAATACATTAAGAAATTAATTTGCTTGTCAGGGTCGTAATTTTCAACAAGTGGATTGTTAGCTTTGGCATAACGATGACCAACCTGAACATTTCCACCTCTCATTCCTTTTTCTAAAAACAAATACATATCAATGTCTGTTAAAAGTTCTAATTCTATTTTTGAAAATTTAAGTAAAGAATCCCAAGATAACATCGGTGCTGTGTAATAATGTAAAGGATCAAGTTTATACGCGCTCATACATGTTTTTCTAAAAGTTTGAAACACATCGGCTAATAAAGTTACATCAGTTTTACCAAGAGTTTTACATTTGAATTCTTTCCACATTTTTTGTGCAAAGTCATAATCTTCGGGGCTTGTAATTTCATCTTTAAGACTGCTGTAAAATTGTTCTATAGGCGGTAATTCTGTTTCATCAAATTTTTCCATGCTGTCCATGTACTCATACGGATAAACACCTTTTCGTAAAACCAAATCTGCTTGTTTGCCAAAATGATTTTTAGTAATTTTAAAATCAGACTTATCTGTTGCATCAACTAAATCTTCTAATCCTTGACCCATGAATTGAAAACTGTCTAAAAATCTAAACTGCCCAGCACTAAATGAAATATACTTTTCTGCGTTGTTTGCAATACAACTTAGATTACCTGATATTTTAGATAGCTTTTGCATTATTAAATGACTATCATATCCTTTAAGGTTATGAATTACAATAGGAATTGGTGTTTTGCCTGATTTTATTTTTATTTTTAGGTTACAGTTTTTATGTGCAGCACCTCTATATTCTCCTGTAAAACGACAATGATCTCTCACTTTGTAATTTTTATCATCTTTGATTTCGGTTTGGCATACCCAGCAGGTAGTTTCATTGTTATAATCTATTTCGTTTTGCTCTGTCATGATCAAAGGTTTGGGATGATCAAATATGTTATTAATATTACTTTTTTCACATTCCAGGTTATTTATAAACACTTCCATAGCATCCTCACCTCTATAAATAACAGGTTTTGATGCTTTACCGTCATATCTTACAACTTGATAACCAAATCCACAAGTTTTGTGCACGCTTGTAATTTTAGATTTCTTTCCAAAATCTTTAGATTTTGGTTCAAGTATACTTTCAAAGTCAGCGTATATTACGTAAGGCAAATGCATTTGTTTGTGATGATTTTTATATTTGGTAATTGCACCTTTTTTTGGCATTTCGATGCGGCATGAATTTTTATTAATACCTTCGCAGTCTTCTCTATGTTTTTCAAGTAATTCTTTTTTATAGTAACCATGAAGACAACGATCACAAAAGTAAGTTTTATCATGATGTTTGTTTTGATCGTAAAGTAATCTATTCATGTCTTTAATCCAACAGTAATGATATTTTGTTTCTTTTTCAGGTTCCTCGTGATTGTCAGGGTTGTAATTATCATCTATAATACCTTCTTCGTTGTTTGGATCATTTTCATCTTCTGGTTCAATTTCAGTATCTTCGGAGATTAACATTAAATTAATTCTTTTTATGTCTTTCGGTTGCTCTGATATTTTGTATGGAAAGAATGATGCTTTTTTTAATTTTGTTTGATACAGTATATCCGTAAACATTGATTGCAATGTTGTTTTGTTTTTCTACTTTTGGAATTTGTGAAATCGGAGTTGGACAGTCAATACCTTTCATATTTAATTTACCCATGTGTTTGTTGTAACTAGACATCCTAGTTGGGTTGTTTTTATCAGGCCATAAAGCAGAAACCAGTGCTACTTCTAAGCATCTATCATCTTTATTGTTAACATTTATAATTGCTTTCTTATCGGATACTACTTTATGTAAAGAAATATAGGAAGAACCTTTTAGTGGCTCATACTTTGCAAAATTCAAATAAAGTGTAATACAGTAATCAACTTCTAATCCTAATGCTGTATTTGTAAATCTTTCTTACCCTTCTTGTATATCAGCAGATGATTTGTCATAAAATTCATCTATTTTTTCATTTGATAAAATGGCATTTTGCTCACTATGTAATACCGCTGTGGTGTATTTTTTTGTTGCACCATCATCTTTGAATAATTCTATGGTAAGACCTAATTGGAATTTTATTCCATTATTTTTTACTTCTTCACTTATTTGTTTGGTTATTATAGATTTTTTATCTTGCAGTAATATGCTTGGATCTTTGTAATTTTTAGCAGATATTTCATATGCTTTGAAATAGCCACATTTTGGTTAATCAACTAGTTTTAGTTCTTTTTGTATTTTTACCTTATTAACTTTTTGTATTTTATCATCAAGTTTTTGTATTTTCACATCATTAACTTTCGGTATTTTTACATCATCAACTTGTAATTTTTTCTTATCCTTTTTACGTTGCTTTTTTGCACGACGCCTTTTACGTAAGTTTTCTAAAACAGAATTTTTTGGGGTTTCTTTAACCTCCTCTGGTTGAATAACTTCGGATGGTTTAGTCTTTGGCGGTTGAATAACCATGAGACTGTGCTCTAATGTTTCCTTACCTTTTACACCGTTATCGTACAAACGTATTAAATTTCTTATAGTCTCTTCGTTTTCCATTCTTCTTATTTTTATATATTAATTTTTTTTTTATTTAATATAAAAATATTTATAGTAATGATAGACAATGGAAATAAATGTTTGTAAATTTCTTAAGATTGGATTGCACAACCCGTGCAAAAACAAGCCAACTAAAAATTCAGATTATTGCAGTTTGCATAAATACAGATTAAAAACAAGTCAAGTAGTACCTTGTATAAAATGTAAAAAAGGTACTTATGCAAAGTATCAAGTGTGTGTTGGTTGTGGTGCAGCTTCAATTAGAAGAATGCAGGATTATTGGAGATTTAAGTTGTATAATAAGGAGTGTAAAAAATTCAGAAGAATAGAGATATAAATCAAAAAATCAGTAACAAAAAAAACAACCAAAAAAAAAACAAAATCATCATTTCATGATGATTTCGAGGATTGCTAAAGTTGCTGAATTTAAAGGAGTTTTAAAGTTTTTGTATCGGGATACTGCGGTAATTTTAGAGTTTTCAATAATACAACAGACAGCCCAGTTTACATATATATTCTTACACATATATATTCATTTCTTACACATATATATTCCGTTCTTACACATATATATTCAGTTCTTACGCATATATATACTTACACATATATTCCGTTCTTACACATATATATTCAGTTCTTACACATATATATTCCGTTCTTACACATATATATTCCGTTCTTACGCATATATATTCAGTTCTTACTCATATATATTCCGTTCTTACGCATATATATTCAGTTCTTACGCATATATATTCAGTTCTTACGCATATATATTCAGTACTTACGCATATATATTCAGTTCTTACACATATATATTCAGTTCTTACACATATATATTCAGTTCTTACACATATATACCGTTCTTACTCATATATATTCAGTTCTTACGCATATATATTCCGTTCTTACGCATATATATTCAGTTCTTACGCATATATATTCCGTTCTTACACATATATATTCAGTTCTTACGCATATATATTCAGTTCTAACGCATATATATTCAGTTCTTACGCATATATATTCAGTTCTTACGCATATATATTCAGTTGTTACACATATATATTCAGTTCTTACGCATATATATTCAGTTCTTACGCATATATATTCAGTTTTACGCATATATATTCAGTTCATACACATATATATTCCGTTCTTACGCATATATATTCAGTTCTTAGGCATATATATTGATTTCTTACACATATATATTCAGTTCTTACACATATATATTCCGTTCTTACACGTACATATTCCGTTCTTACACATATATATTCAGTTCTTACGCATATATATTCCGTTCTTACACATATATATTACGTTCTTACGCATATATATTCAGTTCTTACGCATATATATTCATTTCTTATACATATATGTTCAGTTCTTACGCATATATATTCAGTTTTACGCATATATATTCAGTTATTACAAATATATATTCCGTTCTTACGCATATATATTCAGTTCTTACGCATATATATTCATTTCTTACACATATATGTTCAGTTCTTACACATATATATTCAGTTCTTACAAGTACATATTCCGTTCTTACACATACATATTCCGTTCTTACACATATATATTCCGTTCTTACTCATATATATTCATTTCTTACACATATATATTCAGTTCTTACGCATATATGTTCAGTTCTTACGCATATATATTCCGTTCTTACACATATATATTCCGTTCTTACACGTATATATTCCGTTCTTACACGTATATATTCCGTTCTTACACATATATAATCCGTTCTTTCACATATATATTCCGTTCTTACACCTATATATTCCGTTCTTACACGTATATATTCCGTTCTTACACATATATATTCCGTTCTTACGTATATATATTTCGTTCTTACGCATATATATTCAGTTCATACACATATATATTCAGTTCTTACACATATATATTCAGTTCTTACACATATATATTCAGTTCTTACACATATATATTCATTCTTACACATATATATTCCATTCTTACACATATATATTCCGTTCTTACACATATATATTCAGTTCTTACGCATATATATTCAGTTCTAACGCATATATATTCAGTTCTAACGCATATATATTCAGTTCTTACGCATATATATTCCGTTCTTACACATATATATTCACTTCTTACACATCTATATTCCTTACTTACACATATATATTCAGTTCATACGCATATATATTCCGTTCTTACACATATATATTCCGTTCTTACACATATATATTCCGTTCTTACGCATATATATTCAGTTCTTACGCATATATATATTCATTTCTTACACATATATATTCAGTTCTTACGCATATATATTCAGTTCTTACACATATATATTCAGTTCTTACACATATATATTCTGTTCTTACACATATATATTCCGTTCTTACACGTATATATTCCGTTCTGACACATATATATTCCGTTATTACACATATATATTCCTTTCTTACACATATATTCCGTTCTTACGCATATATATTCCGTTCTTTTGCATATATATTCAGTTTTACACATATATATTCAGTTCTTACGCATATATATTCAGTTCTTACACATATATATTTAGTTCTTACACATATATATTCAGTTCTTACGCATATATATTCCGTTCTTACACATATATATTCAGTTCTTACGCATATATATACTTACACATATATTCCGTTCTTACACATATATATTCAGTTCTTACACATATATATTCCGTTCTTACACATATATATTCCGTTCTTACGCATATATATTCAGTTCTTACTCATATATATTCCGTTCTTACGCATACATATTCAGTTCTTAAGCATATATATTCAGTTCTTACGCATATATATTCAGTACTTACGCATATATATACAGTACTTACACATATATATTCAGTTTTTACACATATATATTCAGTTCTTACACATATATATTCAGTTCTTACACATATATATTCCGTTCTTACGCATATATATTCAGTTCTTACGCATATATATTCCGTTCTTACGCATATATATTCAGTTCTTACGCATATATATTCCGTTCTTACACATATATATTCAGTTCTTACGCATATATATTCAGTTCTAACGCATATATATTCAGTTCTTACGCATATATATTCAATTCTTACGCATATATATTCAGTTGTTACAAATATATATTCAGTTCTTATGCATATGTATTCAGTTCTTATGCATATATATTCCGTTCTTACGCATATATATTCAGTTCTTACGCATATATATTCCGTTCTTACGCATATATATTCAGTTCTTACGCATATATATTCCGTTCTTACACATATATATTCAGTTCTTACGCATATATATTCAGTTCTAACGCATATATATTCAGTTCTTACGCATATATATTCAATTCTTACGCATATATATTCAGTTGTTACACATATATATTCAGTTCTTACGCATATATATTCAGTTCTTACGCATATATATTCAGTTTTACGCATATATATTCAGTTCATACACATATATATTCCGTTCTTACGCATATATATTCAGTTCTTAGGCATATATATTGATTTCTTACACATATATATTCAGTTCTTACACATATATATTCCGTTCTTACACGTACATATTCCGTTCTTACACATATATATTCCGTTCTTACACATATATATTCCGTTCTTAAACATATATATTCCGTTCTTACACGTACATATTCCGTTCTTACTCATATATATTCCGTTCTTACACATATATATTCCGTTCTTACGCATATATATTCATTTCTTACACGTATATGTTCAGTTCTTACACATATATATTTCGCTTTTACACATATATATTCCGTACTTACACATATATATTCCGTTCTTACACATATATATTCCGTTCTTACACATATTTATTCCGTTATTACACATATATATTCCGTTTTTACACATATATTCCTTTCTTACGCATATATATTCCGTTCTTTCGCATATATATTCAGTTTTTCGCATATATATTCATTCTTACGCATATATATTCAGTTCTTACAAATATATATTCAGTTCTTAGGCATATATTTCCGTTCTTACACATATATATTCCGTTCTTACGCATATATATTCTTACACGTATATATTCCGTTCTTACACATATATATTCTTTTCTTACACATATATATTCCGTTCTTACACATATATATTCAGTTCTTACGCATATATATTCCGTTCTTACACACATATATTCCGTTCTTACGAATATATATTCAGTTCTTACGCATATATATTCATTTCTTACACATATATGTTCTGTTCTTACGCATATATATTCAGTTTTACGCATATATATTCAGTTATTACAAATATATATTCCGTTCTTACGCATATATATTCAGTTCTTACGCATATATATTCAGTTCTTACACATATATATTCAGTTCTTACGCATATATATTCAGTTCTTACGCATATATATACCGTTCTTACGCATAAATATTCAGTTCTTACGCATATATATTCCGTTCTTACACATATATATTCAGTTCTTACGCATATATATTCAGTTCTAACGCATATATATTCAGTTCTTACGCATATATATTCAGTTGTTACACATATATATTCAGTTCTTACGAATATATATTCAGTTCTTACGCATATATATTCAGTTTTACGCATATATATTCAGTTCATACACATATATATTCCGTTCTTACGCATATATATTCAGTTCTTAGGCATATATATTGTTTTTTACACATATATATTCAGTTCTTACACATATATATTCCGTTCTTACACGTACATATTCCGTTCTTACACATATATATTCCGTTCTTACACATATATATTCCGTTCTTAAACATATATATTCCGTTCTTACACGTACATATTCCTTTCTTACACATATATATTCCGTTTTTACACATATATATTCCGTTCTTACGCATATATATTCATTTCTTACACGTATATGTTCAGTTCTTACACATATATATTTCGCTTTTACACATATATATTCCGTACTTACACATATATATTCCGTTCTTACACATATATATTCCGTTCTTACACATATTTATTCCGTTATTACACATATATATTCCGTTTTTACACATATATTCCTTTCTTACGCATATATATTCCGTTCTTTCGCATATATATTCAGTTTTTCGCATATATATTCATTCTTACGCATATATATTCAGTTCTTACACATATATATTCAGTTCTTAGGCATATATTTCCGTTCTTACACATATATATTCCGTTCTTACGCATATATATTCTTACACGTATATATTCCGTTCTTACACATATATATTCTTTTCTTACACATATATATTCCGTTCTTACACATATATATTCAGTTCTTACGCATATATATTCCGTTCTTACACACATATATTCCGTTCTTACGCATATATATTCAGTTCTTACGCATATATATTCATTTCTTACACATATATGTTCTGTTCTTACGCATATATATTCAGTTTTACGCATATATATTCAGTTATTACTAATATATATTCCGTTCTTACGCATATATATTCAGTTCTTACGCATATATATTCAGTTCTTACACATATATATTCAGTTCTTACGCATATATATTCAGTTCTTACGCATATATATTCAGTTCTTACACATATATATATATATATTCAGTTCTTACGCATATATATTCCGTTCTTACACATATATATTCCGTTCTTACGCATATATATTCTTACTCGTATATATTCCATTCTTACACATATATATTCCGTTCTTACACATATATATTCCGTTCTTACACATATATATTCAGTTCTTACGCGTATATATTCCGTTCTTACACATATATATTCCGTTCTTATGCATATATATTCAGTTCTTACGCATATATATTCATTTCTTACACATATATGTTCAGTTCTTACGCATATATATTCAGTTTTACGCATAGATATTCAGTTATTACAAATATATATTCCGTTCTTACACATATATATTCCGTTCTTACACATATATATTCAGTTCTTACGCATATATATTCAGTTCTAACGCATATATATTCAGTTCTAACGCATATATATTCAGTTCTTACGCATATATATTCAGTTCTTACGCATATATATTCAGTTCTTACACATATATATTCAGTTCTTAAGCATATATATTCACTTCTTACACATATATATTCCGTTCTTATTCATATATATTCACTTCTTACACATATATATTCCGTACTTACACATATATATTCAATTCATACGCATATATATTCCGTTCTTACACATATATATTCCGTTCTTGCACATATATATTCCGTTCTTACGCATATATATTCAGTTCTTACGCATATATATATTCATTTCTTACACATATATATTCAGTTCTTACGCATATATATTCAGTTCTTACGCATATATATTCAGTTCTTACACATATATATTCTGTTCTTACACATATATATATACCGTTCTTACACGTATATATTCCGTTCTGACACATATATATTCCGTTATTACACATATATATTCCTTTCTTACACATATATTCCGTTCTTACGCATATATATTCCGTTCTTTTGCATATATATTCTGTTTTACACATATATATTCAGTTCTTACGCATATATATTCAGTTCTTACACATATATATTTAGTTCTTACACATATATATTCAGTTCTTACGCATATATATTCCGTTCTTACACATATATATTCAGTTCTTACGCATATATATACTTACACATATATTCCGTTCTTACACATATATATTCAGTTCTTACACATATATATTCCGTTCTTACACATATATATTCCGATCTTACACATATATATTCAGTTCTTACTCATATATATTCCGTTCTTACGCATATATATTCAGTTCTTACGCATATATATTCAGTTCTTACGCATATATATTCAGTACTTACGCATATATATTCAGTACTTACACATATATATTCAGTTTTTACTCATATATATTCAGTTCTTACACATATATATTCAGTTCTTACACATATATATTCCGTTCTGACGCATATATATTCAGTTCTTACGCATATATATTCCGTTCTTACGCATATATATACAGTTCTTACGCATATATATTCCGTTCTTACACATATATATTCAGTTCTTACGCATATATATTCAGTTCTAACGCATATATATTCAGTTCTTACGCATATATATTCAATACTTACGCATATATATTCAGTTGTTACACATATATATTCAGTTCTTATACATATATATTCAGTTCTTACGCATATATATTCAGTTTTACGCTTATATATTCAGTTCATACACATATATAGTCCGTTCTTACGCATAAATATTCAGTTCTTAGGCATATATATTGATTTCTTACACATATATATTCAGTTCTTACACATATATATTCCGTTCTTACACGTACATATTCCGTTCTTACACATATATATTCCGTTCTTACACATATCTATTCCATTCTTACACGTACATATTCCGTTCTTACACATATATATTCCGTTCTTACACATATATATTCCGTTCTTACTCATATATATTCATTTCTTACACGTATATGTTCAGTTCTTACACATATATATTTCGCTTTTACACATATATATTCCGTACTTACACATATATATTCCGTTCTGACACGTATATATTCCGTTCTTACACATATATATTCCGTTATTACACATATATATTCCGTTCTTACACATATATTCCTTTCTTACGCTTATATATTCCGTTCTTTCGCATATATATTCCGTTTTACGCATATATATTCATTCTTACGCATATATATTCATTTCTTACACATATATATTCAGTTCTTAGGCATATATTTCCGTTCTTACACATATATATTCCGTTCTTACGCAAATATATTCTTACACGTATATATTCCGTTCTTACACATATATATTCATTTCTTACACATATATATTCCGTTCTTACACATATATATTCAGTTCTTACGCATATATATTCCGTTCTTACACATATATATTCCGTTCTTACGCATATATATTGACTTCTTACGCATATATATTCATTTCTTACACATATATGTTCAGTTCTTACGCAAATATATTCAGTTTTACGCATATATATTCAGTTATTACAAATATATATTCCGTTCTTACGCATATATATTCAGTTCTTACGCATATATATTCAGTTCTTACACATATATATTCAGTTCTTACGCATATATATTCAGTTCTTACGCATATATATTCAGTTCTTACACATATATATATATATATTCAGTTCTTACGCATATATATTCCGTTCTTACACATATATATTCCGTTCTTACGCATATATATTCTTACTCGTATATATTCCGTTCTTACACATATATATTCCGTTCTTACACATATATATTCCGTTCTTACACATATATATTCAGTTCTTACGCATTTATATTCCGTTCTTACACATATATATTCCGTTCTTACGCATATATATTCAGTTCTTACGCATATATATTCATTTCTTACACATATATGTTCAGTTCTTACGCATATATATTCAGTTTTACGCATATATATTCAGTTATTACAAATATATATTCCGTTCTTACGCATATATATTCAGTTCTTACGCATATATATTCATTTCTTACACATTTATGTTCAGTTCTTACACATATATATTCCGTTCTTACACATACATATTCCGTTCTTACATATACATATTCCGTTCTTACACATATATATTCCGTTCTTACACATATATATTCCGTTCTTACACATATATATTCAGTTATAACACATATATATTCCGTTCTTACACATATATATTCCGTTCTTACACATATATATTCCGTTCTTACACGTACATATTCC